>JAODUO010001374.1:0-82500 GCA_025642075.2 Ridgeia piscesae | reverse complement strand
AAAAATCAGCTTGGCTACGAAATAGTAATACATCATAGATTATAATTATCACGAGGCCCACACAATATCTGCTCCTTCGGCAACCACTTAGGAATCACATAACTAACACACAAAAGAAGAATAACACACCCACGACACAATTACATTACATGAGCGGCTCAACTTTGTTGCAGAAATACACACTTCTGTGGCTAAGGTCTAACGTCTTGATCCATTAAATTCCTGATAATTCAGACACGGCCCGGGGGAAGAAGTTATTTTTGAAGCGATTTGTCTTTGCTACGAACTTCTGGAAATGCCTGCCTGATGATAATCGTCGAGCAGATGGTGGGTGGCGTGTGTGGGAGTCGTGATTTGGTCAACTCTCGCCCAAGGTCTGTCAGTGTAGCCCACAACTCTGCATTGCATAACTATGTTACAACAGAAGGTGCTACGGGTTATGCACAATGTATAAATCCGTTACAACAGAAGGTGGTATGGGTTATGCACACTTCATAAATATGTTACCACAGAAGGTGGTACGGGTTATGCACAATGCATAACTATGTTACAGCAGAAGGTGGTACGGGTTATGCACAATGTATAAATACGTTACAACAGAAGGTGGTACGGGTTATGCACAATGCATAAATATGTTACAGCAGAAGGTGGTACGGGTTATGCACAATGTATAAATACGTTACAACAGAAGGTGGTACGGGTTATGCACAATGCATAAATACGTCACAACAGAAGGTGGTACGGGTTATGCACACTGCATAAATACGTTACAACAGAAGGTGGTACTGGTTATGCACAATGTATAAATACATTACAACAGAAGGTGCTACGGGTTATGCACAATGTATAAATACATTATAACAGAAGGTGCTACGTGTTATGCACAATGTATAAATACGTTACAACAGAAGGTGGTACGGGTTATGCACAATGTATAAATACGTTACAACAGAAGGTGCTACCGTTTATGTAGAATGCATAAATATGTTACAACTGAAGGTGCTACGGGTTATGCACAATGTTCAGCGATACGACCACTGTTTTATGTAGCGCGTATTTTAAAGCCCATAAAAATGAACTGCCATCGAACATTCAAAAGGCTAATTTTATTAAACGCCTCATCACACGAAGTCACATCAGTTCTCACGCACCCGTGCGTCGCCCACCAGAAGGTTTACATCATCTATTGTATACGGAACCAAACTGTGGAACTCTTTGGATGTCAGTTTTACCAGTATTAGTTAATTCCACCGTTTTAAAGCACAGTATAAAAGCCCAGTTGTTTGAAAGTTATTGTAAACAGACCTAAATTCACACTGCACAGTTTACCAATAAACACTTAAAACATAAATCATGTTTGACACGTCGTATCACTTATGAAGTAACATTTTAAAACCCTGCAAGAATATTGTAGAGAAAGGAGAATTATGTCTGTGTAAGTTTCATACTTCGATGTTTCTCCCTTCAAACTATTCATTAATATGTATTGCTAGAGTTTATTTGATCTGTAAACGTGTTTGAATAGTTTGAATAAACGCTTTGCCGTTTCGAATCTTGGGTAAGATCGTTCATTTCACATTGCTCCCGTTCATGCAGATGTAGATTGAGTACAGACATTGGTGGATATTTGTGTTCGATTAATCTTCCACGTATTATTTGCAGCACATAGCTGCCGAGAAAGAGATGTCGAGATAGCGTTCGATTGAACATGTCCGCCAGGAGTAAAGCGTAGAACATACCTTTTATATTTTTGGGTGAACATCATTTATAGCGGGACAAGAGAGCGAGTGTGGACGTGGATAACGGCCTGGTGCTGTAGAACTCGTGTCTGTTTTCCAGGGGCGCCGGAACTGGCGATCTCGTCGCAGGGCAGGCGGTTCTACCTGAATGAAGGTAAAAATGTGACGCTCGAGTGCACGATTCGAGGGCAGGGTTTCAGTCCCTTCTATAACCCTATCATCTGGTACAAGCAGCAGCCGGACGGACGGCTCCTGCAGATCAACACCGGCGCCGTCATCAACGACCCCTTCGCCGTCACCGGACGCATCGACGTCACACCGGAAGAAGATCGCTACAAGGACGTACCGGAAGTCCTGATGCCACTTCGATTGACTGGTCAGTGGCGTGTGTGTGTGTGTGTGTGTGTGTGTGTGTGTGTGCGTGTGCGTGTGCGTGCGCGTGCGCGTGCGCGTGCGCGTGCGCTGCGCGTGCGTGTGAGTGAATGTATATGTATGTATAATATTATAGTATATTATAAATACAACCAATATATATATATATATATATATATATATATATATATATATATATATATATATATATATATATATAGGTTGTATTGCTAATATGGTTAATCTTAATATCCGAACTGTTAACGTAGCACAGCGATAAGACTATCTATTTTGTACCATAAACGATATATTGGTGATTGTAAAAAGCATTGTTTTTGAGATTTTTAGCTTTCGGACTGGGTGACTAGTCACCTGGATATTGAAATCCGACTGAACCTTGAGTTAGCAATTATGTGCATCACAACAGACCACTACAGTGTGTCAAAGAGTATGACACAGCCTACGACTGTGACAGTCACAGCGTAGCAGTAGTCGAAATATTGACAAAGACTGATCGCGCTTGTGTAAATAATTATTCTGGCGACACTTTGTACCAGCAATGATTACAATAGCGCATGTTTATGGTGATTCAATCATTGGCAATCATAGAAATTATGCCCATATTCTGACTATCGAGCTGCTGAATAATTGATTTCTGTATCAGACATCACACTGGGCGACAATGGCACGTACAAATGCGAACTGAGAGACAAACAAACCATACGTGACAGTGTCACGTACACGCTCATCGTACCAAGTAAGTCGTTATATAAGCCATTCTATTAAGATGTAAATATGTCTATTCTCTGATGACGTCCAATTAACTGAGTGAGCTTAATAATGGGCAACCACAACTACCGTCTATGCCTGTCAGTGTCGGTCGGTCGGTCGGTCGGTCCGTCGGTCCGTCGGTCCGTCGGTCCGTCCGGCGCGCCTGTAATTTGTTAGGCTACGTGTGTTTGTTCGTCTGCCGCCCGCCCGCCCGCCGGCCTTCCAGTCCGTCTGAATCAATCACAATGTGTGTATGTTGCAGGCGCCATCGAGACGCTGACGTTGTCGAGCAACTATACCACAGTGGGCGATAATGAGAGTAAACGCCTGTTCGAGTTCGAGGAAGGCGAGAACACCTTCATCGCCTGCCGTAGTCGCGGCGGCAACCCAGCTCCCGCACTGCGCATATTCAGGTGATTCTACGTGTCAGTTGCCGCTAAGTGGCCTCTTCGTTTCCCTGTGGGACACTATTAACCGAAGTCGGGGCTTCTACAATATCCGAAAGTAGCAGACGATTACTCTTGAGCATATTGACGTGCTATTAGCAGCAGCATTAGTCTCTTTAGAACACTTCAACTAGCTGCATATTTCAGCGGTATTAGTTTTAGTGGTATTATAGAACAACGACGACGACGACGGCGACGGCGACGGCGACGGCGACGGCGACGACGACGACGACGACGACGACGACGACAACGACGACGACAACGACAACGACAACAACATCGGCAGCGACAACGACAACGACAACGCAACGCAACGACAACGACAACGACAACGACAACGACAACGACAACGACAACGACAACGACAACGACAACGACAACGACACTACCACCACCACCAACAACAACAACAACGTTATCAAGAGTTTTAACATTCGCCAGCGGTATGAGCAGAAGAATTAGTAACAACAAAAGTAGCAGTGTGGTTTCCACTATAGCAGGAATATTGGAAAAAAATCATAACAAAGCTGACTTCTGCGTTGTTGCCTTCAGAGAAGACTTCGACATCACGCACGAGTTCACGGAGAGACGCGTCGAGACGATATCTGGCGAGCCAGGTCTCCAGGTCGTCAAGTACGAAGTGTCGCTGGAGAAGTCAGACTTTCTGGCGCAGCTCGACCAGGTGGGGCAGAACCTGAAATGTCACGGACGCATTAAACGTCGGCCCGAGTTCAAGCGGACAGCGACAGCCGTCATAGACGTCAAATGTAAGCGTCGGTTGCAGTAGGCGACGGCTGTGTAGTCTGAGTGGGGCAGGTCGTGGCAGGTCTGTGCGTTATTTCAAGTGGAACACATAGCGTGGCGATGAGATACACGTGTACGTCCTTAGAAATGAGATTAAAGAAACATAATATGATGTATTTTGGACCAAAACTAAAAAAACACCAGTGCTATTAGTATACTGTCTACACAATCACACAGGCCAATATGAAGTCGTTTTATTAAGTAGTGTAGTCAGTATTCGGCACACTGAATATATCAAGTGGAGTCACCCGTAAGCATAACATATTAAAACATTTATAATAAAATAATACTAGTAATAATGATGACGATAATAATAATAATAACAGTAATAATAATAACAATAATAATAATAATAATAATAATAAATAAGAAGAAGAAGAAGAAAAAGAAAAAAAAAGAAGAAGAAGAAGAAGAAGAAGAAGAAGAAGAAGAAGAAGAAGAAGAAGAAGAAGATAAATTCATAGCGCATAAATCCTTGTAGACCAAACTCAGAGGTACATCCATGAAGACAAAACGACTACTCAATCTCTAAATATATAAGCAATATTCCAGGTGCTAGGAAGCTGTGGTTGTATAGATAAGATCTTTTTAATGATCACGGTAATGTATAATATTTTCAATTGCTCTATCAATAAATAAGTAAATAAATAAATAACTAACCAACAATCAGTACAGTAGTCAGTCAAGTCAGTCAGTCAGTCAGTCAGTCAGTCAGTCAGTCAGTCAGTCAGTCAGTCAGTCAGTCAGTCAGCCAGCCAGCCAGCCAGCCAGCCAGCCAGCCAGCCAGCCAGCCAGCCAGCCAGCCAGCCAGCCAGCCAGCCAGCGCCGCAGCCAGCAGGCACAGTCAGTCAGTCAGTTTTCGATGTAGTCGAGCATCGAGCCACATCGAGATCGATCGGTCGAGCAATCAATAAATCAATCAGTCAAACAATTAATCAATTAATCTTTATTTTCTTTCTGACAAAAATAGCGTTCATGTAATATGCATGTCCATAGTGAAAAGTAAAAATAAATAAAAAGGTTTATTACGGTGTGTATATTGCTCTAAACCACTTCCTGCTTAAGATGAAGTAGACAGCTGCATATATTGGTAGAATTGTAGTGTATAGTAACGATGACGTGTTTTACCAGGATTGTAGACTAACATGCAACGGGGACCCACCTTCGGTTAGACCTATGACATTACAACGATGATTAAAACATTGCCTCGCTATCACACAGGGCCAGCGGCAGTAACGATTATTAAGAGCACCGCACCAGCCTCACGTCGTCGCATCGTTAGTCTGATGACACATACAATATTTATGTTTTTAACGGGAAAAACTTAATTAAATGTCATATTTAACAAGGTACTTATGTCGCAGGACATTTTCGACAGAGTCACTCCGCCTGCGTCGGTGGATTGGCGGCACTGCGGGAGTGTCACGTGACAACGGTCACGTGACACAATTGGCGATACGTTCCTGGTCCAGTTTCCACGTAGTCTGGCTTAAGCAACTGTCGCTCGGCTGCGTAACTTCGCCGAGAAGATAGTCTGGTCACTTAGTCGGATTTTTAATGTTATCCGTGTAAAGTGCTGCCACCTCACAGAGCTTGGATAATCGAGGCTAATCCTGCCATAATTCCTGCTTTATAAACATCTGCACATTTGTGGTTCTGTTTATTTTGTGTGTGAATATAAGTTAATTATTTGATAGTTTTTATTATATAGGATTATCTAATAAAAGGGTATCCTTATTTAATTTGTTACTTCGAATTCGGACGAAGAGCCTATCAGCGTCTCTGCCCTATTATGGGATACGGCCGCCCTGGTGGCAACATCGCGCGAGGATAAACCTACCAAGCGAATTTGAGGGGCTAAAATGTGCTGCCACCGGACACAGCCTGGGTAACCGAGGCAGATACATTTCCTGTCTTATGTTGATGGGAACTTTGGACCGGAAGCGAATTTCTATTTAGAGAGCTCATTTGGTTAAATCTGCGTTCAAGTTTAACAAGATTTAACAAGATTGCCACCTAGAGATTCAACTCTAGATGGCAGGTGGACTAAGAAGCCATTTGGCTTATCGAGAGTCCAACCTATCTATCTAAGTATACCCCGCCCGTCTTAGGTATATGTCAATTTTATTTTAAAATATGTTAACACTACTAGCACCTACACAATCAGCTGATAATCTGTTCCATTCGTTTACTGTTCTTTGTGAAAATGAAAATTTTCTAATATCCAGTCTACACTGCTTCTTTGCTAAGGTAACTCCATGTCCTCTAGTCCTTCTCTCTTCCTTGACTGTGAAAAACATATTTCTGTCAATATTTTCATACCCATTCAATATTTTAAACACCTCAATCTGATCTCCTCTCAATCTTCTGGTTTCTAGTGTTGTTAAACCACATTCTTTTAGACGTATTTCATAACTAATATTCCTGAGTTTTGGTATCATTTTGGTTGCTCTCCTTTGTACTCTTTCTAGCATATCAATATCCTTCTTGCGATATGGCCTCCATGCTTGTATACCCTTCGCTGCTGCAATTCCACACTGCTTCATGTCAGCAGTAATAGTTAACCCTAAGTCCTTTTCCTTTAAGGTAGTATTTAGTACAGTACCACCCATTGTATATTGTGCATCTTCATTCCCATGTCCTGTGTGGAGGCACTTACACTTTCCAAAATTAAACAGCATTTGCTACTTCTCAGACCATTCTATCAACTTATTAAGATCATCTTGTAAATGCTGTCTATCTGCATCACTTTTAATTTTCCTAAACACTTTTGTGTCGTCCGCAAACTTCAACACCTTGCTTGTTATGTCATCATCCAAATCATTGATATATTAAGAATAAAATAGGTCCCAGTACTGGTCCCTGCGGTACTCCACTCAAAACCGATTTCCAGTTTGAAACCTCCCCATCAACTACTACTCTTTGTCTTCTATCAATAAGCCATTTTTCTATCCAGTTGATCATACCATTCCTATGCCATGGGCCTTTAGTTTAAGTAGTAGTCTTTGGTGTGGCATTTTGTCACAGGCTTTTTTAAAATCCAAATAGATTATATCTACTGGTGATCCCTCATCTACCCACTTTGTGACATCTTCCAAAAAACATAACATATTTGTTAAGCATGACCTCGCTTTTAAAAACCCATGTTGAGATGGGTTTATCAATTTATTTTTAACAAGAAAATCAACCAGGTGATCTTTAATTAGTCTTTCTAATAGTTTGCAAATCACCGATGTTAAACTCAGTGGTCTATAGTTCTCTGACTTGTTTCTGGAACCTTTTTTAAATAATGGTATAACGTTTGCTTCTTTCCATTCTAACGGAACTATTCCCTCCTCTAATGACAAATTGAACACTGTTACAAGCGGTATGCTGATTTGTTCTACAATTTCCAATAGTAATTTGGGAGGAATCCCATCCACTCCAGGTGATTTATTATCCTTCATATCTCATATTTTCACAGCTACCATTGTTGGGGTTACAATTAGTTGTCCTAAATAGTCAAACTCTCTCCCTTCGAACTTAGTCTCAAGTACTGGTAATATACTAATATCTTCCCTGGTAAACACCGAACTAAAGTACTCATTTAGGTTTTCTGCCATTAAGAATCCCTCTGTTATTATGTTTCCATCACTACGTTCTAGAGGACCGACCTTATCCTGAACTTTCTGTTTACTTCGAACATACGCATAAAAACTCTTGCTGTCATGTTTTATATTAAAAGCTATTTTTTGTTCGTAGCTTCTCTTTGAATTTCTAATTTCAGCTGTAGCTTGATTAAGTGCTTGTTTATAAGTGCTATAGTCTTCTTCACTACCAGTATGTCTATATCTCTTCCACATCATTTGCTTGTACTTGATTTTTCTAATGGCTTCCTTCGATAAGTGTTTCTTCTTTGACCGTTTCCCCTGTTTTTTCAACGGAACAAATTTGTCAACGACGCAGTCAATTTCACTCTTTAAAATATTCCAGCATTCTGTTGCTGTCTTATTCTTCAGTGTGTTATTCCAGTCAATCTTTGCTAAATATTCCCTTGTCCTTATATCTTCCTTTGTGAAAATTTTTCCTGTACCTTATTTTTCTATTCCGTTCTCCCTTTACTTTGATGATAAAATGTATCTGGTTGTGATCACTACACCCCAGTGGTTCACATATCTTGACATTATCAACAAATTCCTTCTGTGAGCTCAATACTATGTCTAACACATTCTCGCCCCTGGCTGCTTCTAACACATGTTGAGAAAGGAAACTATCTTGAACTAAATTTAAAAACTCTTGATCCTCTCCCCGGTACTCTGTAGAGATCCCCCATAATAATACAGTCCCGTTTACTCACTTCTTTGATAGCGTTATGTATTTTTTCATTCTCTTCTATGCTTATGTTTGGACTCCGATACACTAACCCAACAGTTAATGTTGAGTTTCCTGTAACTATGTTACACCAGACAGCTTCTTCACATTCCATAAGCCTGGATGGATTCTTTAATATATAAAATAACTCCGCCTCCCCTTCTTCCTAATCTATCTTTCCTAAACATTACATATCCTGTCATTCCTAATTCGGCTTCTGATATATTGGGGGTGGCCCAAGATTCAGTTATACCTATTATGTGAGGGTCAATATCTTCTACCATATTGTTTAGTTCATTTCTTTTGTTTACTATGCTCCTTGCATTTAAACAAACACATTTATAACCAAATTCCGTAGGGCTTTCCAGGTTGTTCTTTGCTGATTTCTTTTTGCTATCTTTATCTATGCCTCTAATATTTGGCTTCTCTGTGTATCCCCCCTGCGAAACTAGTTTAAAAAGTTGCAACCTGTTCCATTGTCCATCGATCGAATAAGGTTCTCGGAGAACACTGCTGCGCCCTTTCCGCTTAAATGGAGGCCATCTGTCATATACATATCTTCTTTCCCAACAAAATATCCCACAAATCTACAAATCCAACTCCTTCTTCTTCACACATCTGCTCTAGTAATGCGTTAATTGCCATCCTCTTGCAGTTTCTATACATTACTCCCCTTCCCCTCATCACTGGCAAGATTCCTGATAGTATGATCTGTTCAACTCTTGTCTTCTTCAGTGTCTCTACCAACTCTCTGTATCTCTTTACTATCCTGGTTGTTCCATCCCTGTCTGCATTGTTCGTCCCTACGTGTACCAATATAGACCCCCTTGGCCATGCCCCAATACGTTCTCTACCCGTTCAGTCACATGCTCTATCCTAGCCCCCGGAAGACAAACAACAACGTCTTCTCCTTTGCTTAATGTCCTGTCTGTCTTTCGCAAAATGGAGTCTCCCATAAATACCTTTTCTGTTCTCAATGCCCCCTCGATCACTGCTTCAGAGTAGCTCCTCCGTTTTGCATCTCCCTGGTTGCTGACTTTCCCCCTGCCGCTTTCTCTGTTGTTCCTTTCTTTCCTGTCTCTTTTCTTCCTGTCATCGTCCTTGTTATTGACTTCCGTTTGGTCACATCTACTCTCACTTCCTTTCTTCCATTCGTCTTTCCTCCTGTCGCATCTACTTCTCTCATATACTGTCCCCTTGTCCCTCCCTCATTCTCTACTGTCACTTTCTCCCCTGTCACCTTCCTGCATGTCATGTTTCCTGTTGTTCTTTCTCCATTTGTTTTCCTTGCAATCACCCTCCCACCACTCTCCATCCCCTTCACAATATCCGTTAGCCTAGCTAACTTTGCTGTCAGACAGTCCACTTTCCAACACCCTAAACATTGGAACGTAAACCCTTCCTCCGTTGTCTCTGACCAAGTTTTTCTGCACCCCGATACGGCAAAATCCACCAAGCTTTGGCAGTGTTACACACCAAGTGCCTCCTTGCCTTCACTTGCCGCTTGCAAGGTGCCATATTACGATTTGTCAAAATCAACTCTTAGTTTAAACCAACTTAGTATTTAGAAAGACTGTTTGTTTATTGTGTACAGCAACTGCAGCACACTTTATGTTATAAACAACTTACTACCTATGCTACCATGAACAATAAGTTTAGTCTGTACTGGTACCGTTCTCTAGCGGAAACGTTGGACACTACCTATATAAACAAACAAGGGTTTCCTACTAAAACGCTTGTTTATTTTTAATAACAATGATACCTATTGACAGTATTATCTTACATATGTAGTTGTTACTCTTATTGCTTTATCTCTTATATACTATATCAAATAAAGAGATTTGCTTAATCTTGTTTAAAATTTGTCGAAGCCTAGATTACCCTATTATCACCCAATATACTAATCTGTTCAAAAGTACTGTTAACTAACAAACTTTAACCAAAACTACTACTCAATATATGTCCAGTACAACTTTATGAATAACCTTAACACAAGAATAATACTTATCAATCAATATTTCCGCTTGTTTTTCAAATTTTATACACCACCAATTTCAAACCTCTACATCCGCCAATTTTCCCGCCAGAACAACGTTACAACGTTACAACGTTATAGTCTTTGACCAACGCTATGATCTCATTCATCTAATCAGCCTTTCGCCAAATCGACATTTCATTTTAATTACGGTAGTTTAATGTTATGGGGCTTTATCCAGAGCTAATGAATCATAGAGCTGGTTCACTCAAGTGCACGCCATTTTATATATTGACCGCGCCATCACCGGATGGAATCAATTTATTTTACCCATACAACTACAATACGCATTCAAACTACATGGCTATAATATTGCTAACAATTATTTCCTGTGTTATAATAATCCGATTCGTAAAAAGATAGTTACAAACATCTGCATAAAATTGTATTCTTGTGACATTTGTTAGATTGTTCACCCCGTAGTTACTGGTTACATCCGTGTGAGGCCGCTCCATGTTATTCCTTCATGAATTCGTTTGACATTGTAGATGCGCCTCACTTCCACTGCGCCAATCAGAGGACAGTGTTCGAGGACACCCGAGACTACGAGGTGGACTGCGTCGTACAGTCGAACCCCACGCTGGAACTGGACAGCGTCTATTGGAGTGTCCTGGGGGACAACGCGACGGTCAACGTCAGTCTCGGACAGACGGTCGCTGGCTTCTCGGCCAACGCGACGGTGAGTGATGCCTAACGACAGATCGGCGGCGTCAAACAGGAATCAGTTGCATGTGATGGGAACATGACGTGTATATATAGTCGTTTACATGCCGTGTAATGGGAGTAATTTTTTGACTGGACTAGACGCCGACCAGACGCTGACCAGACGCTAACTAGGCGCTGCCTTGACGGTGACAAAACGTGAAATAATGCTGACTATACTCTAGTACACATAGTTAGCTGGCTAGATACTCACTACACGTTGTGTACACATAGTTAGCTGGCTAGATACTCACTACACGCTGAGTACACATAGTTAGCTGGCTAGACACTCACTACACGCTGAGTACACATAGTTAGCTGGCTAGATACTCACTACACGTTGAGTACACATAGTTAGCTGGCTAGACACTCACTACACGTTGAGTACACATAGTTAGCTGGCTAGATACTCACTACACGTTGAGTACACATAGTTAGCTGGCTAGATACTCACTACACGCTGAGTACAAATAGTTAGCTGGCTAGACACTCACTACACGCTGAGTACACATAGTTAGCTGGCTAGATACTCACTACACGTTGAGTACACATAGTTAGCTGGCTAGACACTCACTACACGTTGAGTACAAATAGTTAGCTGGCTAGATACTCACTACACGCTGAGTACAAATAGTTAGCTGGCTAGATACTCACTACACGTTGAGTACACATAGTTAGCTGGCTAGACACTCACTACACGTTGAGTACACATAGTTAGCTGGCTAGACACTCACTACACGCTGAGTACAAATAGTTAGCTGGCTAGATACTCACTACACGTTGAGTACACATAGTTAGCTGGCTAGATACTCACTACACGTTGAGTACACATAGTTAGCTGGCTAGATACTCACTACACGTTGAGTAAAACATAGTTAGCTGGCTAGATACTCACTACACGTTGAGTAAAACATAGTTAGCTGGCTAGATACTCACTACACGTTGAGTACACATAGTTAGCTGGCTAGATACTCACTACACGTTGAGTACACATAGTTAGCTGGCTAGATACTCACTACACGTTGAGTACACATAGTTAGCTGGCTAGATACTCACTACACGTTGAGTACACATAGTTAGCTGGCTAGATACTCACTACACGTTGAGTACACATAGTTAGCTGGCTAGATACTCACTACACGTGAGTACACATAGTTAGCTGGCTAGATACTCACTACACGTTGAGTACACATAGTTAGCTGGCTAGATACTCACTACACGTTGAGTACACATAGTTAGCTGGCTAGATACTCACTACACGTTGAGTACACATAGTTAGCTGGCTAGATACTCACTACACGTTGAGTACACATAGTTAGCTGGCTAGATACTCACTACACGTTGAGTACACATAGTTAGCTGGCTAGATACTCACTACACGCTGAGTACACATAGTTAGCTGGCTAGATACTCACTACACGCTGAGTACACATAGTTAGCTGGCTAGATACTCACTACACGTTGAGTACACATAGTTAGCTGGCTAGATACTCACTACACGCTGAGTACACATAGTTAGCTGGCTAGATACTCACTACACGCTGAGTACACATAGTTAGCTGGCTAGATACTCACTACACGCTGAGTACACATAGTTAGCTGGCTAGATACTCACTACACGCTGAGTACACATAGTTAGCTGGCTAGATACTCACTACAAGCTGAGTACACATAGTTAGCTGGCTAGACACTCACTACACGCTGAGTACACATAGTTAGCTGGCTAGACACTCACTACACGCTGAGTACACATAGTTAGCTAGCTGGCTAGATACTCACTACAAGCTGAGTACACATCATTAGCTGGCTAGACACTCACTACACGTTGTGTACACATAGTTAGCTGGCTAGATACTCACTACAAGTTGAGTACACATAGTTAGCTGGCTAGATACTCACTACACGCTGAGTAATTACCAACATGATGTTGCTGTATATAGCTGGTATAACCCTATCTACGCGCCACCTAAGACACTGGAGGCCGACACGCAACACTCCTCGATTCCCATTTCTATGACGAGTATTCGCCGAAGTCAACTAGTCCTGCGTTGACACTGTTGTTGCAGGTGGACTCCACCTATCGGGTGAGGGCGGTACTAACGATATCGGAGGTGAATCTGACGAGTCTACAGACCTACCACCTGGTGGCAAGGAACTCGCTCGGCGAGCGGCGCTACCAGATAGTCCTCAGCGAAGGTAAGGTGTGGCCGTGTGAGGTCGCTGTCCGCCGGAACGTACACTGGTCCACTCGGGGGCTGTCATACGCAGTCATAATGAGAAGCTTTCGTCAGCAATTTTAGAAATAATTCTGCAACGTAACGATGATATTGATCAGAATCATGTATTTCACCAATGACATGGCGACAAAGTATCAAGTAGTCCTAAAATACTTTTTCGGGGAATATACACAATATTCGTAGGACGAGACCACTTCACGCGCAATATTTGTGTGACTGATTGCGTTCTACGTATATCTTGTGGTGTCGTACCGGGTGCGTGAGTTGGCGAATATAAAAAAACCTTTCGTATGTTACGTGTATGTATACGCGTACTTGTACGTGTACTTTATTTGTACGTGTGCATGTGGGTGTACGTGAGCGTGTGTGTGTAGGTGTACGTGTAAGCATACTTGTACGTGTACATGTACGTATAGTTGTACGTGTAGTTGTACGTATACTTGTACGTGCGTGTACTTGTCTTCCCACAGTGACGACGACACTGAGCACGACCACGGTGACAGAGAAGTCGGGACTGACGCCGTCGGACGAGGAGCCTCGGCCCATTAAGTCGATGACCGCCCGGGTCGCCCCGGCCCTCACCTCGGTCATCGCCATCGCCGGCTGTATGGCCGTCGTCATCGCCAGACTGTAGACGGGGGATGGATAGAACTGTTTGTTCATCGTCATCGCCAGACTGTAGACGGGGGATGGATGGAACTGTTTGTTCATCGTCATCGCCAGACTGTAGACGGGGGTGGATGGAACTGTTTGTTCATCGTCATCGCCAGACTGTAGACGGGGGATGGATGGAACTGTTTGTTAATCGTCATCGCCAGACTGTAGACGGGGGTGGATGGAACTGTTTGTTCATCGTCATCGCCAGACTGTAGACGGGGGTGGATGGAACTGTTTGTTCATCGTCATCGCCAGACTGTAGACGGGGGATGGATGGAACTGTTTGTTCATCGTCATCGCCAGACTGTAGATGAGGGATGGATGGAACTGTCTGTCAATCGTCATCGCTAGATGTAGACGAGTGATGCACGGACCTTTTTGTTCATGGTCGTCCTAACACGGTAGACGGGGGATGGATGAAACTGCCTGGATGTCGTCATCGTCAGACTGTAGGCGATGTATGGTGGACAAACTGTCAGACCGTCGTCATCGCCACACCAGCTATGACGACTATCTGTGCGCTGCCATCGACCGAATGTAACGTAGACGATGGATACACGGAACAGAGTCCGTTGCCTCCTCAAACGGAACAAGAAAACAACCTTTAAAATGAACTTCATGCAACATATACACACTGGTTCCGACGCGCATTAGGTAACAACATGTCCCAATGGATACTGGAATGTCTATGAATTTCAGCGTTGAAATGTTCGCCGCACTTTTTGTGATAGGACTCATACAAACCGCGATGTCGACTTCCTTGGTGTAGCTCCGGGGTAGAGACACAGCGCACATATGATTCAACCATTCCAATACACGTGCAGTCAGATATGATGTGACTGGCGACTAAAAACGTAGGAGGATTTATTCTCATATATCTGCTGATGTGTGACGCTAACTCTAAGGATACGCTAACTGCTTCACCGTTTCGTCACCGTTTTCTCATTGTGTCACCGTCTTGTCGCAATGTTACCGGTTTGTCGTCGTGTTACCGGTGTGGAACCACGCATGGACTATCACTTCCTCGTCTACAATACGTTAGCAGAGTATTGACATTCCGGATGTCGTCGGTGCATTGCGCTACGATGTTATGATGCTCTCGGAGACTTCGCGTGCTGTCATCGGTGTAAATGTCACTTCATGTCATCGTCTACGACTGCTACGACATAGTATTTGTCGTCTTCCACACGGGCACTTGTGTGAGTGTCAACACATGTCAACGGTCAACAAGAACATGACGATGACACTGCACTGTTTCAGTGAACGTATTATTAAGACCTGTTTAAACAAGCGATTTCTCCCACGATTTGTCGGACGATGCAACATCGCACGAAAAAGCGCTGCTTAATTGTGTGTTGTGTTTACACGAGTGACGTGTCTAGACATTGTAATTTTTTATACTGGCTTGGGCCAATCCAGACTTGAACTTTGTTGAAAGGTTACGAGGAGATTAGCACCAACCGGCCGCGGCCGTCGCTGATTGGCTGCTATTTCTAACCGCTCGTCAATGAATGTAGGAATGTAGATGTTGTGTATGCATGAACGTATGATAACAATGTTCCGTTTTAAATTTCAAAAACATCGTTGCCCCAATATGTATGTATGTATATATATATATATATATATATATATATATATATATATAACAAATACATATATACAAATACATATATACAAATACATAATAAATATATATATATATATATACAGTATATATATATATATTTACACACACTAATTAATATATATATATATATATATATATATATATATATAACACACACATATATATATAATTATGTGTGTGTGTAAATATGCTTCGTATATATGAATGAGCTTTATTTGATGTCAAAGAGCAAAACAGGCTTCAAGCGTTATGCGAATTATCATGTTTCGTGTGATGCACATAATTATTTGCGTAATCATGTACAGTTGCACCTGGTAGTTTAATACGTTAATGTCACTAACATACAAAACGTATAAAAACACTGTACTATATTTAGGTCCTAGAAGCACCGGTGAAATTATTCGCTATATAATGATGTAACAGGTGCCCGAGATCACACTGTGGTTGACTTATGATGTCACGAAAGGAATTGCATGCCGTTGTTAATGACCGATTACACGGGCGATTTCTTCCCGCGTATTTCTATAAAAAAAACGATCAATTTAGTGTGTGTGGGTTTACACGAACGACGTGTCTACACATCATTGCGTTTGAACGATCTCGACGATTGCACCAGTATTCGGTTGTGTCGAGACGGTTATTGACTGGCCACTCTTTCCCACTGTGGACCAATTTTCGGAGTGTTCGGGCAGGAATCGTGCAGCAACGTGTTCCGATATAGGCACGATTAAAACATAATTCTTATGTTTGTTCGCATAGGTCCAAAGCAAGGTTTATGTTTGAAGTGCGTCTTAATTACAGAATACGGCAAGAATAAATAGCTGGTTATAAACAGTGGTGAACATTAGCATACTGATATTCTTCGTGCAGTAATAGCAACGTGGCTAAACGCTTCCCAGAGATGTCAAGATGATGTTCGACTGGGGCTGCCATTGGGTGTTATTGTAAACTGTAAAGTATTTTAAGCAATTAGGACAGGACATTGCACCGTGTAAGAAGTTAGCCTCTATAGGTGTGACGTCACCATCGAGCCTGTCCAGTTGTTTTGATTGCGAAGACTCTTTTTCTATTTCCTTATGTGGTATGTACTGCAAGCTGGCGATAATATGCGTGATGTAGTCTACCTCATTCTCCATAAACAATCGGCTTCAATAATTGGTTTGGCGAGGTTGTTTACACGAACAATTAATTGTCCGATTTGTCGGGAGACACTGTCTTCCGACCAGTCGGGGGGTACACATCGCTCTTGTAAGCGAGCCATTAGACCGAGGAGCTCGTTGTGAGTCTATGTAGTTGTAATGATGTGAATAACCTCAACAGTCGGTGCCTGGGCACTATTTGCACGATTCTCGCACGCACACCCGCACGCACGCACGCGTACAAGCATTATGCATGCGCGAGTTGTTGCCTGTCCTTTAGTGAAATTGGTGGCCGGAAGACAACGTCGCGTCAATTGATCGATTCGTTGTCATTAGTCCTTAGTAATTAATCTGATAGTCAAGTAGTATCGACTGTGTGTTGACGTCGCTCAGCTTACGACAAATCGCTAAATGATGCAACGCTGTATTTGACCGTTTCACGGCCAGACTTTGGCACGGACGTTGTCTGCCTAGGTAGCATGTGTTAGCTGTAGTGAAGCGATCGTAGACATGCTCTGATAAATGTAGAAAGGCCGACGTGGTTTTGCGTTTAATGTAAAACTATAATAAATCACCTGTGTCAGAGAATGATTTACGTAGGTGACATCGGTCTACGTGATGTTGTTAGGCTACTGTAAGTGTGTGTGTGTGTGTGTGTGTGTGTGTGTGTGTGTGTGTGTGTGTGTGTGTGTGTGTGTGTGTGTGTTTGCGTGTGTATGTTTGTGTGTGTATCGTATGTGTGCGCCTGTTGTGTGTGCGCATGTGTGTA
Source organism: Ridgeia piscesae (assembly GCA_025642075.2). Classification (NCBI taxonomy): domain Eukaryota; kingdom Metazoa; phylum Annelida; class Polychaeta; order Sabellida; family Siboglinidae; genus Ridgeia; species Ridgeia piscesae. The sequence continues at coordinate 64,852 of JAODUO010001374.1, read as the reverse complement.
TGGTGTATGTGTACGTGCGTACATACGTGTATGTGTCTGTATGTGCTTGTATATGAGTGCGCGTGCGTTCATTCGCATGTGTTTATGTGCAGGTGTGCGGGCGTGTGGGCGTGTGACAACCGTGGGCGTGCAAACTATGCTACTTCGACCTATCTCTCCGTCAATACATGCCACTCGGCACGTCGGACACGACATTGAGAGCACGCAGCTTTTTTTGATGCCATCGGAATTGCATAGCAGCACATCGACGTGTTTGAAGTCCTTGTTGTATTGTATCGCAAGCGCTGACACCCACGGCTTTCCGCGAAAGTCTCCACTGTCTGGTTTGAAGTACTCAACAGTGCAAGTTGGGTAGGGACGATCGGTCAAAGACGTAGCACGTGGCCAAATTGGTTATTGGGCACTCCCCCAGTCCAACCGTGTTAGAATAAAGCAATCTGGGGACCGTTTCACTAAGATTATGAGGCTGTTAAGGAAAAATTCACCATTCACCAAAAACGCGTTGTTAAATGAAATGAGTTTTTTCTTCTTCAAGACACAAGTAGCCATTTCCAAATTACCAGGGACCCCATTTCCGTGACACACCGGCGACAATGTCCCGCAGGCGCGTCGTGGTGTGGACAGTTTTCACGTGTTAAAGATTAGAATTGATCATAAAGTGCAAAATCGGACCTTAACAACGTTAGTGAAATGGTCCTGGTATCCCCCGTGCCAGATTGTAACACACATCTCCAACGTGCATTCATAAATACTGTCCTTCCATGCGCCCCTGTCTTCTCCAAGTGTCACGACAGGAGCGTGTAGGCGACATAACGACGATGGTGATGACGTTTCTATCCATGTCCTACCGTGATGGGCAGCAGCGGCGGTCGTGCGACGTGTCACGTCCGAGTTAATGGGGAACGTGTCGCCGGAAGTCGTACGGTTGGTTCCACTGCGACTGCGCGCCGGCCTAAGTGGTCGGCAATGTCGACTCCGGGTACCCGACAACGCCACGGAACGTGATTATTATGTCGGTAAATTGCTCAAATGAGTTAAAGTTATGCATTGTGAACCGACATTAAATAAAGCTTATTGAATCTTGTATAGCTTGTATCTTTGTATCTGTTATCTTGTCATCTCAGCCATTTAATAGACCAGCTCCTTTAGTTAGCACACGAAGGTGAGCAACGTTTGTTTAGTACGAAGACGATCAGATGGATGGTGGAGTGACAAATCTTCTGTAGATAGTCAGTTTTGTCCGCGGACTTAGTCCCTGATACAGAAGGCATTGCCTGCCGATGGCAACACCTGCTTGGAGTCCTTGCATTTGTGACATCGTCGATGTGTAAGAGCCTACAAGTTGGCAGAGAATGCTGCCAAGATCTACCTTGGCAAATTTACTCATTCACATCAAGTGACCCCAGGGACAGTTGTCGCAGAACATAGAGGATCCACGATGCTAGCGAAGACTGGCATCACTGCTGCCTGATTTGACCCCGTCAGCGACTGGGGACAAGTCGGACGACTTCCCGCTTTCAAGGGCACGCGCTAGCACGCCACGGCACGGTGGAATAGACGAAGCATGGTGATGAATTTTACCGCAGAGCCACTAGTCTCCATTATCTTCTCCTGGTCATAATCGCTGACTGTATCACAGGCTTAGAGCAAGTTAACCGTAGTGTAGTTGGCCGACTGTCGCCTTACTGCGGATGAGACATTGCCGGATAAGGGAAGACCCCGATGGACGGAGAGCGGTGCATTAAATCCCTTCATTTGAACACGACAGAGTCTTGGGTATAACCAGTTACATGTACGGCGATAATCCGCTCAGCAGTAAAGAAAGTCAAGAATCGTAACAAATGCGAATTTTCTAAAATTACCACGTGTTAAATATACGCTTCAAAAGTCTGACAATCCACGTTTTGTCAGTTATGTTTACAGAATTTAGAAGTTCAATGTATACATACTTTGACCACACAATTATGTGCTTAGACCTTAACGTACACACACACACACACACACACACACACACACACACACACACACACACACACACACACACACACACACACACACACACACACACACACACACACACACACACACACACACACACACACACACACACACACACACACACACACACACACACACACAAAACCTTTAAATATTACATTTGTTTAAATAATAATCATGGATTAAGGCGCACTGCAGTCACGTGATTTGTGCTTGTTACTAAAACATCCCTCAAAACATGTTTGCCTCGTGTTAATTTGCGACAAATAACGTAGCTAAAATGTTATAATGTCTTTTTGCTCACAGTGGCTAATATAAATCTAATATAAGTTGTATTTAATATGAGATTCAGAGGGAAGCGTAACGTAACTACTGACAATGATTGATCGCGCATGCGCAGAAACGTCACCCAGATACTTTTTAACGCCCGGAAAAATGTAAGCACTCCAATGCACATGGGACTTGCGTGAAGCTCTGGGAAGAGTGAGTGATGAGTGAAGACACCACGGGGAAAACGTACTCGCGGGAAACGCCACCGAAACGTAGACCCCTGTGTGACGTACGCGCAACGTAACGACGTAAGAGACGACATCTCGACATCAAACAATAGTGGCCGCCTCAACATGGCCGCGGTGTGTTTCTCGGTGTCGCTGCTGGCGACAGCGCAACTGGTGCGCGTCCTGGCGACGACGCCACCGGCTTGCGGCCCCGTCGACTGTGCCGATATGGCGTGTTGGGGCGTCACGGAAATCCCCGTCGGTGACGTGTTTTCACCGGTGCCCCTCAAGGTGATGTGCGATTTCAAGACGGCGGGCGGCGGTTGGACAATTATGCAGAACAGACGCGACCCGGACGTGAATTTCTACCGGACATGGGCGGAATACAAGAAGGGCTTCGGCCGGGGTGAAACGTTCTGGCTCGGCCTCGAGCACATATACCGGCTGACGAAGGATCGCCCGACGATTCTGCGGATCGAGGTCGGGTATGAGAATCAGACGATATACGTGGAAAGACACATCGAGTACGAGGACTTTTCTGTCGGGCCGGAATCCGCCCGTTACCGACTTCACCTCGGTAAGGTGCGCCCCCACAGCACTCTGCCGGATTCGCTGAGGGAACACGTGGAGGGTAGATTCTGTGTCAAGGACAGCCCTGACTGCAAAATGGCCCGCGAGTACTTCGAGACGGGGTGGTGGTACGTAGGCACGGAGCCGACGTACGGCGTTGACCTCAACGGCAAAATGGTTTCGCGCGTACTAAACATCCGCGTCGCTTGGAAGGACGTCGAAGGGTACTTCACGATGACATCGATGAAGATCCGACCTAAGTCGTTCAAAGCCAAAGACTATTTGTCGTGCGCAGGACATGTCCAAACGGTGGAACATGTCGCCATATGCCGGACCGCCGGTTTCAGTGCGACTGCGCCGAGGGCTTCTCAGGACCGCAGTGTAGAGTCTCGGACAGGCTTCAACGGTCCGGGTAAACCACATAACCTGTTCATACTTAGCCTCGATTACTCAGACTCCGTGAGGTGACAGTACTTTTCAGCCTCTCAACTCCTGCCCTGGTAGATGTTTGCACGGCGGCCTTACTCCAGAATAGGGTACAGACGCCAACTGGTTCTCAGGCCAAATTTCAAATTAACCATGACCATAACAACAATATTTATTTACCCTAAGTATGTACAAGATTACTTCAAAGTACGTTGTTCGTTAGTATATATATATATATATATATATATATATATATATATATATATATATATATACAAGAATAAATACACACATATTATTTCAGGTTCACACACTAGTATTAGCCTATACAATAGACCAACAATACATACAAACATGTTGTACCAAATAAACCACCACTAGACAGCTAATTCATATAATTAAATAAGAATATCCTTTTTATCAGATACTATTTTATTATAAAAAAACCTATTCAAAATTAAACCTGTGTATATATATATACACAGGTTTTTATAATAAAATATTATCTGATAAAAAGGATATTCTCATTTAATTATTGATATGAATATATATATATATATATATATATATATATACATATAAAAAGTATACACATACAGGGGCGTAGCTAGGCATAAATGCAAGTGGATGCACTAATTAATTATATCAATCTAAATCCTATCATCGGGGTCTGGTGCTCCAAAATGTTGTATAGCATGTGTGACGATCCAATCAGTTGACATATAGTGCATTTTAAATCACAATATATCAGAGGGAAATAGAACACGCCAAGGAGTAAAATACACAATATTTATACTGCGTGAAACAAGGCTGATGACTTGAACGGTTAATATACCATATTATACATGGCATGTTTGAATATGCAACACATTCATTGTATGCTTCAAAATAAGCTATGTAGGCCTACTCATTATAGTAATTAAAGAAAGTTGCAATATACTCAGCCTTTTAACAATAAGCCAAGATAAATACTGTAAATTGTACGTGTACTTGTATCTAAGAGTTAAAACAAGTAAAAGCTGATATTTTAAAGAGTTCTGTATTGTCTTCAACATCGGTTCAGTTACTATACCCGCCTTCATTAGGGGCTAAATAATAGGGCTAAGCGCCTGTTCTTCTGACGACTGAACTGATGAATGATGCGTTCAGCATCCAACTCTGTGTCCTTGTGGACGTGCATCAAGGCCAGTCCCGACATGCGCTCAGTTGTCACTGTAAAGCGCAGATAGTTCTTGAGATGCAGTATAGCGCTGTAAGGGCGACCTGCCATGGCTGTCGATATAGACACCACCATCAGTACTATGACAGCAATGTACATGTCGGAGTATAGGTCGGGGTTGATTTATAGAATCGTCGAGTGTCTGGTTTCTCTGCGACATTCACCATTTCTCATATTGCTTTCCAGTGATCCACTTCGTTTTGTAGTTCACGCAGATTTCCAGGCATGTCGTCTTTGAACACCTGGTACAGCTGGGCTATTCTTTCTGGTGTCATATACACCAGTTGTTTCGGTGTGATGTAGGCCCACTGAGCCACGTAACGATCTTGAGCCATTAACGCATGAATGGTTGGTACATCGCCCTCTTTTTGTACTGACAATGGGGTGTCAGCAGGAAAATGTTCGCGGTGTCTTTGTTTTCCAGCACGGCTTGCTCGGTTGAACTTCGAATTTCGCTGCCAGTTCCACAGCGCCTTCATGTTATAATTATATAAATGTTGTCAGAGGAAGTAGTTTTTAGAGTGCATGCTCAATCATTACCAATGTGATGGTAAAGTCAAACTTTTGGATTGACAACATTTGCCATTCCCATCAGCCTCCAGATATACCAGAGCAGACACTACAGTTGTTGTTTGGTTTTGTTGTTCATGCCAGTTTTAGCTGCTAATCTTTTAATCTTAGCCCATGGACGTCAAAACATTGATACATTTTGTCCAGTGAATTCGTATTTACGCGGCTGCTGCATTGCCAAGATAGCCTCCAGGCGGAGACATCTATGTGGTCTGGAAACTATGACCAGCTGTATAATGTTGTCAACATTTTTACAAACTGTTACAAGTGAATGATGATGTTTTCGTTGCTAAAGGCTATGGACATATCTCTGGCTATCGTTTGAAGTGGGAATTTTGTGGTTGCCTTAATGATGTGGAAGCACGTGCGTACGTGCGTACGGCTAGCTACGCCCCTGACACACACACAAATATATATATATATATCCGCCAACGTATCATCGCAATTTATTGGCCTTTCCAATATAGATATATATATATATATATGTCTTCAAGTGACGGAGTTGTTAAACTAATTACAGGTGATATGTACAGATAGGGTCTAGTTCATTGTGTTAACAAGAATGGCTAGAACAAATTACGTCAGTCAATTGGAACTGGTTTATTCTATCAAAAACTAGCCACACCGATATAGGCACAGTTGGAAATGTATACAAACTAGAGACAGAATTTAACCATATTGTGTGTTACCTGTGCAGCGCTAAGCCCATTTTACAAAATAAGATTGATACCAATTGGACTCTTCATCTACCCTTCAACATCCATTTGATGGGAAACATGCCTTATTATTATTTACAAAGCCCCTAAGTGTCTATAAGGATTCATTGATCGACTAGTGGAAGTGGTCAAGTATTAAGTCTATTGATGTCGTCGACTGCTTGAGTGGTGGTTTCTCTCGCTCTCCATGTTCCATCTATCTCCCTGTCCGTCTCCATCTCCCTCTTCCTCTCTCTCCCCATTGCCTCGCCGCTCCCTCCCTACCTCTCTCTCTCTCTTCCTCCCTCCTTCCTTCCCTCCCTCTCACTCACTCTCTCTCTCCCTCCCTCCCCCTCCCTCCTCCCTCCCCCTCTCTCCCTCTCTCTCCCTCCCTCCCTCCCCCCTCTCTCCCTCTCTCTCTCTCTCTCTCTCTCTCTCCCTCTCGCCCATTGGATCGCGTTCACTGCTGCCAGAGTGTGACAGACGCCGAAAGTGGAGTCTAGGCACAGTGTATTCGCTCTATCACTGGATCCACCGGGTGTTACACATACATAGTCCTGTACACAAATGTACGCACAAGCGTATTTGCAGGTCAGACCAGATCCTCAGTTGTGTGTTTTGCGTTGTCCGTTCAGGTCGAACCAAGTACTCGGATGTTGGCTGTTGGTGGTCGTCCTGCTGGCAATGAGCGGGACAGCCTGAACCACTCCGCTCCGTGTCCGAGTCACCGCAAGAAACAGGACAATTTCCAGGGGAAGACACGGACGACGGACGAACTACGTCACGCATGAATCAATAAACAAATCAATCAATCAATCAATCAATCAATCAATCAATCAATCAAGTGTATCGGAGTATGTCTTTACTGAGACGACATCGGTCTATGTGATTAGTTACTACGTATTGTGTGTGTGTGTGTGTGAGTGTGTGTGTTTGTGTGTGTGCGTGCGTGCGTGCGCGCGCGTGCAAATGTGAATTTGTATGCGTGTATGTGTGTGTACCCGTACGTACGTGCGTGTATGTGCGAGCGTTACTACTTGTTAGTGCATGTGTTCTACGCGTGCGTATGTAAGTGTACATGTGTGTGAGTGTGTACTAGGATAACGGTACGACTGGCAACATAACGTAATGTTTCTGTGTAACAACTGTCAACCTGACTGTGACCCGAAACACACACGATGGTGTCAGACTTCGCCAGCAATTCCCGGTAATACTATCTCACTCCCGTGATGCAATTCACCCCAGATGAACAAGATAATTCCACGCAGGCGTACCAAAGCAGTGTACACTAAACTGGTCTGCGAATACCTTGATATCTGGTGGTAAATTACGGACTCATACGGAACCGGCTCTTCAACGCTCCGGTCCTGACCAACCACCGATAGAGATGACCGGGTCAAGTCTAAGCTAGTGGACATCGGCTGCACTTAGCGTCCACTTATACCAACCTGGGAAGAGTGAGTGATGAGTGAAGACACCACGGGGAAAACGTACTCGCGGGAAACGCCACCGAAACGTAGACCCCTGTGTGACGTACGCGCAACGTAACGACGTAAGAGACGACATCTCGACGTCAAACAATAGTGACCGCCTCAACATGGCCGCGGTATGTTTCTCGGTGTGGCTGCTGGCGACAGCGCAACTGGTGCGCGTCCTGGCGACGACGCCACCGGCTTGCGGCCCGGTCGACTGTGCCGATCTGGCGTGTTGGGACGCCACGGAAATCCCCGCCGGTGACGTGTTTTCACCGGTGCCCCTCAAGGTGATGTGCGATTTCAAGACGGCGGGCGGCGGTTGGACAATTATGCAGAAAAGACGCGACCCGCACGTGGATTTCTACCGGACATGGGCGGAATACAAGAAGGGCTTCGGCCGGGGTGACACGTTCTGGCTCGGCCTCGAGCACATATACCGGATGACGAAGGATCGCCAGACGATTCTGCGGATCGAGGTCGGGTATGAGAATCATACGTTTTACGTGGAAAGACACATCGAGTACGAGGACTTTTCTGTCGGGTCGGAATCCACCCGTTACCGACTTCACCTCGGTAAAGAGCGCCCCAACAGCACTCTGCCGGATTCGCTGAGGGAACACGTGGAGGGTAGATTCTGTGTCAAGGACAGCCCTGACTGCAAAATGGCCCGCGACTACTTCGAGACGGGGTGGTGGTACGTAGGCACGGAGCCGACGTACGGCGTTGACCTCAACGGCAAAATGGTTTCGCGCGTGCTACACATCCGCATCGCTTGGAAGGACGTCGAAGGGTACTTCACGATGACATCGATGAAGATCCGACCTAAGTCGTTCAAAGCCAAAGGCCGCGTGTCGTGCGACAGGACATGTCCAAACGGTGGAACATGTCGCCGGACGCCGGACCGCCGCTTCAAGTGCGACTGCGACCCGGACTTCACAGGACCGCAGTGTAGAGTCTGGAAGAGTCATCAACGGTCCGGGTAAACCACCCAACTGTTCACACTTAGCCTCGATTACTCAGACTCCGTGAGGTGTCAGCACGTTTCTGTCTCTCAACTCCTGGTAGATTTGTGCATGTATGCTCTGCCGATGTAAGCACAAGGGCGGCCTTACTCCAGAATAGGGTACAGACGCCTACTAGTTCTCAGGCTAAATTTCAAATAACAAATTAACCATGACCATAACAATAATATTTATTGACCCCAAGTATGTACATTTGTTGAAAGTGCATCAATTTCGTTAGTATATTTATACAAGCATAAATACACACATATTATTTCATGTTGATATACTACTATCAGCCTATATAATAGATCAACAATACATACACACGTGTTGTACCAAATAAACCACCACCAGACAGCTAATTCATATAAATAATTAAATAAGAATATCCATTTTATCAGATATGTTATTATAAAAAAACTATTCAAAATTAAATCTGTGTGATTTTATATATATATATACAGATTTAATTTTGAATAGTTTTTATAATAAAATATTATCTGATAAAATGGATATTCTTATATATATATATATATATATATATATATATATATATATATATATAATATACATATACTGGCCTGATATATATATATATATATATATATGTCTTCAAGTGACGCAGTTGTTAAACTAATTACAGGTGATATGTACAGGTAGGGTCTGAGTTCATTGTGTTAACAAGAATGACTAGAACACATTACGTCAGTCAATTGGAACTGGTTTATTCTATCAAAAACTAACCACACCGATACAGGCACAGCTGGAAATGTATATAAACTATAGACAGAATTTAGCCATATTGTGGGTTACCTGTGCAGCGCTAAGCCCATTTTTACAAAATAGGATTTATACCAATTGGACTCTTCATCTACCTTTCAACGTCCATTTTATGGGAAACACACGTTATTATTATTTACAAAGCCCCTAAGTGTCTATAAGGATTCATTGATCGACTAGTGGAAGTGGTCAAGTATTAAGTCTATTGATGTCGTCGACTGCTTGAGTGGTGGTTTCTCTCGCTCTCCCTGTTCCATCTCCCTGTCCGTCTCCCTTTCCCTCTTCCTCTCTCTCCCCATTGCCTCGCCGCTCCCTCCCTACCTCTTTCTCTTCCTCCCTCCCTCCATCCTCTCTCTTCTTTGAGAAGTGTATTGGTCCGCGCCTGTGTGGCTGCACCTATTGTCGTTGTCCAGAAATACTACGGATTTTGCCACTTCTGCCCGGTCTCCATCGCTCTTGTTTTTATATACGCTTCATGAATACACCAGGAGGACGTTGGTGTGAGTGATTTTTATCAAGTGTTTGTGCATTTGTATTAATGTATCCGACTTACATTTGCAATTGCACCTGTTAGACATTGACAATCTAGTGGTCAGTCATGTGTTACCCGAACAAAGTGGACATTGTTTACACGCCCATCCTGACCCAAGAGTACCTGTATATGCTACGGCCCAGCGGTCACAGTGCCTGGAGAGCTGCTTGTGAAGTGGGGGTGGCATTCCATCGGTCCACCCATCGAGGCTGTCGTGGGGGTGCACGCAAACAACGACCGATACATGTCATTGTGTCCACGCAACCGACAGTTGTCCTCTCTGACACCAACTGTGTTAATTATGACAGTATTACGTGTGTATCAGTGACACCGTCACCATCGATGGATCACAGTGAACCTGTAGTCGACGTCGACATTGTTGTGTCCCCCGTGTCGCCTGCCATTAACAAAAGTGCGAGCAGCCGGGTCGCGGTGCCGGTCAAATTGGGCATTGTCAACGCCCGCTCAATATTTGCAACAAAACCGATGTTTTTACGGATTACATGACAGAGGTAAACATGGATCATATAACCATCACCGAAACATGGTTGAACATTGGTGAAAGAGACAATAAAGTCATAAAAGACCTGACCACTGCCGACTATAAGTGTGTACATCTACCTCGGAAAACTCGCCGTGATGGTGGTATTGTCCTTGTTTACCAATCGAGTTTCAAGGCGGTTGTCAATCGATGTGATGATATGAAATCTTTCGAATTCATGGATGTTGATGTTTCATCAGCTGGAAATTCTATGAAGCTTTTTATCATATACCGTCCACCTCCGTCGAAAAAAGAACAAACATTCGTACGCTGAGTTTCTTGTTGAATTTACTGGTTTCATCGAACATTATGCATTGATGACCACCCGTTTTGCGATTGTCGGTGATTTCAACATCCACTGGGATGTGCCATCCGACAACAATGTGAAACGTTTCGCTGATCTGCTTGAGTCACTCAATATCATTCAACATGTCCACGCTGCAACACACATTGACGGTCACACAATTGATCTGATCCTCACTCCATCCGGAAATCACGGCATCACTTCGACAAAAACTACGCTGCTGCTCTCGCATCACCTTTGGGTGGAGTGTCTCGTCGACATGGAGAAACCGGTCGTTCCGCGGAAAACAATCACGTACCGAAAGTATAAAGCCATTAACAAACCTGCGTTTTGTAGCGACATAGCCTCGTCTTTACCGAACGCGATCTCATCCGGCAAACAAACAACAACTGAACTTGCAAACCACTACAATGTGGTCTTGACCAAACTTATCGAGAAGCATGCACCACTACAGACATGTCGCATCGCCGATCGTCCACTGGTACCCTGGTATAATAAGAAGGTTATCAAAGCCAAACAAATTAGACGACAGTGTGAACGGAAGTGGCGTCACACATCACTTCAAGTACATCGTGAAATATATGAGACAATGCGCAGAGGTAAAGAGGACGATCATATAAGCGAAGTCTGACTACTATACCTCTGAGATAGAACAGTGCGGGTGTGACAATCGGCGACTGTATCGTCTATTTAGGACAACTAATTGTAACTCCAACAATGGTAGCTATGAAAATAAGAGATATGAAGGATAATAAATCACCTGGAGTGGATGGGATTCCTCCCAAATTACTATTGGAAATTGTAGAACAAATCAGCATACCGCTTGCAACAGTGTTCAATTTGTCATTAGGGGAGGGAATAGTTCCGTTAGAATGGAAAGAAGCAAACATTATACCATTATTTAAAAAAGGTTCGAGAAACAAGTCAGAGAACTATAGACCAGTGAGTTTAACATCGGTGATTTGCAAACTATTAGAAAGACTAATTAAAGATCACCTGGTTGATTTTCTTGTTAAAAATAAATTGATAAACCCATCTCAACATGGGTTTTTAAAAGCGAGGTCATGCTTAACAAATATGTTATGTTTTTTGGAAGATGTCACAAAGTGGCTAGATGAGGGATCACCAGTAGATATAATCTACTTAGATTTTAAAAAAGCCTTTGACAAAGTGCCACACCAAAGACTACTACTTAAACTAAAGGCCCATGGCATAGGAAATGGAATGATCAACTGGATAGAAAAATGGCTTATTGATAGAAGACAAAGAGTAGTAGTTGATGGGGAGGTTTCAAACTGGAAAGCGGTTTTGAGTGGAGTACCACAGGGATCAGTACTGGGACCTATTTTATTCTTAATATATATCAATGATTTGGATGATGACATAACAAGCAAGGTGTTGAAGTTTGCGGACGACACAAAAGTGTTTAGGAAAATTAAGTGATGCAGATAGACAGCATTTACAAGATGATCTTAATAAGTTGATAGAATGGTCTGAGAAGTGGCAAATGCTGTTTAATTTTGGAAAGTGTAAGTGCCTTCACACAGGACATGGGAATGAAGATGCACAATATACAATGGGTGATACTGTACTAAATACTACCTTAAAGGAAAAGGACTTAGGGTTAACTATTAGTGCTGACATGAAGGTATCAGAGCAGTGTGGAATTGCAGCAGCGAAGGGAAACCAAATTCTTGGATTAATTAGGCGAAATATAGTGTACAAAGAAAAAGAACTAATAATACCGCTGTATAAAACAATAGTTAGGCCTCACTTAGAATATTGTATACAAGCATGGAGGCCATATCGCAAGAAGGATATTGATATGCTAGAAAGAGTACAAAGGAGAGCAACCAAAATGATACAAAAACTCAGGAATATTAGTTATGAAATGCGTCTAAAAGAATGTGGTTTAACAACACTAGAAACCAGAAGATTGAGAGGAGATCAGATTGAGGTGTTTAAAATATTGAATGGATATGTAAATATTGACAGAAATATTTTTTTCACAGTCAAGGAAGAGAGAAGGACTAGAGGACATGGAGTTACATTAGCAAAGAAGCAGTGTAGACTAGATATTAGAAAATTTTCATTTTCACAAAGAACAGTAAACGAATGGAACAGATTATCAGCTGATTGTGTAGGTGCTAGTAGTGTCAATATATTTAAAAATAAAATCGACATATACCTAAGAAGGGCGGGATATACTTAGATAGATAGGTTGGACTCTCGATAAGCTAAATGGCTTCCTAGTCCACCTGCCATCTAGAGTTGAATCTCTAGGTGGCAATCTTGTTAAATCAATCTTGTTAAATCTAAACGGACTTCTTCTCGGCAAAAATTGAGACGATTCGTGTGGCATTTCAATCCCATTCCACACTCGTCTCGTCCTTGACCAGAGACCACCATCCAGCGCCATGGGTATCACGACTTGAATTGTTTCCAACTGCGACGACATCAGATATCCACAGTTTGACTTCTACGTGCCGCCATCTCGCAGCCGATACGGTGATAGAATGTTTTCAGTAGCAGGTCCGCGACTGTGGAACTCTCTCCCTGCCGAGATAAAGAAAACCTGTTGCATCGTGACTTTTAAAAGACTATTGAAAACCCACCTATTCCGGGCTGTGTATGAAATATAGACACCTGTCAGTTTATTTAATTTTTATTTCACCTATTTATTATCTTGTACATGTTTTACATTAATTTTACTTAATGTCATACTCATTATTTTATTATCAATATACCATTTATTTTTATAATTATCTTTAGCTAATTTATTAATTTTATTATTTATTACTATTACTTTTTAGAAATATTTTATTTACCTTAACAAACTTAATATTATAATTTTCATGTATACATACTCATGTACAGCGCCTCCGAATGGATATTTCCAGATTTATGGCGCTTTATAAATGTTCTTCTTATTATTATTTCCCTCCCTCCCTCTTCCCTCTCTCCCTCCCTCCCCTCCCGCATCTCCCTCCCTCCTCTCTCTCTCTCCGTCCCTCCCTCCTCCTCTCTCTGTCCCTCCCTCCCTCCCTCCTCTCTCTCTCTGTCTCTCTCCCTCCCTCCCTCCCTCCCTCCCTGCCCTCTCTCTCTCCCTCCCTCCCTCCTCTCTCTCTCTCCCTGCCTCCCCCCTCTCCCTCTCGCCCATTGGATCGCGTTCACTGCGGCCAGAGTGTGACAGACACCGAAAGTGGAGTCTAGGCACAGTGTATTCGCTCTAACACTGGATCCACGGGTCTTACACATACATAGTCCTGTACACAAATGTACGCACAAGCGTACTTGCAGGTCAGACCAGATCCTCAGTTGTGTGTTTTGCGTTGTGCGTTCAGGTCGAACCAGGTCCTCGGATGCTGGCTGTTGGTGGTCGGCCTGCTGGCAATGGGCGGGACAGCCTGAACCACTCCGCTCCGTGTCCGAGTCACCGCAAGAAACAGGACAATTTCCAGGGGAAGACACGGACGAGCTATGTCACACATGAATCAATAAATAAATCAATCAAGTGTGTCGGAGTATATGTTTACTGAGACGACATCGATCTATGCGTTTGGTTACTACATACTGTGTGCGTGTGCGTGCGTGCGTGCGTGTGCGTGCGTGTGTGTGTGTGTGTGTGTGTGTGTGTGTGTGTGTGCAAATGTGAATTTGTATGCGTGTATGTGTGTGTGTGCCCATACGTACGTGCGTGTATGTGCGAGCGTTACTACTTGTTAGTGCATGTGTTCTACGCGTGCGTATGTAAGTGTACATGTGTGTGAGTATGTACTAGGATAACGGTACGACTGGCAACATAACGTAATGTTTCTGTGTAACAACTGTCAACCCGACTGTGACCCGAATCACACACGATGGTGTCAGACTTCGCCAGCAATTCCCGGTAATACTATCTCACTCCCGTGATGCAATTCACCCCAGATGAACAAGATAATTCCACGTAGGCGTACCAAAGCAGTGTACACTAAACTGGTCTACGAATACCTTGATATTTGGTGGTGAATTACGGACTCATACGGAACCGGATCTTCAACGCTCCGGTCCTGACCAACCATCGATAGAGATGACGGGGTCAAGTATAACCTAGCTAGTGGACATCGACTGCACTTAGCGTCCACTTATACCAACCTGGGAAGAGTGAGTGACGATTGAAGACACCACGGGGAAAAGTACTCGCGGGAAACGCCACCGAAACGTATACCCCTGTGTGACGTACGCGCAACGTAACGACGTAAGAGACGACATCTCGACGTCAAACAATAGTGGCCGCCTCAACATGGCCGCGGTATGTTTCTCGGTGTGGCTGCTGGCGACAGCGCAACTGGTGGGCGTCCTGGCACAGACGCCACCGGCTTGCGGCCCGGTCGACTGTGCCGATATGGCGTGTTGGGGCGTCACGGAAATCCCCGTCGGTGACGTGTTTTCACCGGTGCCCCTCAAGGTGATGTGCGATTTCAAGACGGCGGGCGGCGGTTGGACAATTATCCAGAACAGACGCGATCCGGACGTGAATTTCTACCGGACATGGGCGGAATACAAGAAGGGCTTCGGCCGGGGTGAAACGTTCTGGTTCGGCCTCGAGCACATGTACCGGCTGACGAAGGATCGCCCGACGATTCTGCGGATCGAGGTCGGGTATGAGAATCAGACGAGATACGTGGAAAGACACATCGAGTACGAGGACTTTTCTGTCGGGCCGGAATCCGGCCGTTACCGACTTCACCTCGGTAAAGTACGCCCCCACAGCACTCTGCCGGATTCGCTGAGGGAACACGTGGAGGGTAGATTCTGTGTCAAAGACAGCCCTGACTGCAAAATGGCCCGCGAGGACTTCGAGACGGGGTGGTGGTACGTAGGCACGGAGCCGACGTACGGCGTTGACCTCAACGGCAAAATGGTTTCGCGCGTACTAAACACCCGCGTCGCTTGGAAGGACGTCGAAGGGTACTTCACGATGACATCGATGAAGATCCGACCTAAGTCGTTCAAAGCCAAAGACTACTTGTCGTGCGACAGGACATGTCCAAACGGTGGAACATGTCGCCATATGCCGGACCGCCGGTTTCAGTGCGACTGCGCCGAAGGCTTCTCAGGACCGCAGTGTAGAATCTCGAAGAGACCTCAAAGCCAAGGGTCCGGGTAAGCCACATAACCTGTTCACACTTAGCCTCGTTTACTCAGACTCCGTGAGGTGGCAGCACGTTTCTGTCTCTCAACTCCTGGTAGATTTGTGCAGGTATGCTCTCCAGAATAGGGTACAGACGCCGACTGGTTCTCAGGCCGAATTTCAAATAACAAATTAACCATGACCATAACAACAATATTTATTGACCCCAAGTATGTTCAACATTTGTTGAAAGTGCATCAATTTCGTTAGTATATTTATACAAGCATAAATACACACATATTATTTCATGTTGATATAATAGTATTAGCCTATACAATTGACCAACAATACAAACGTGTATTAATTAAATAAGAATATCATCAGAACATATTTTATAATAAAAAAACTTCAAAATTAAACCTATTATTCACACATAAATAAACAGAAATACAGATTTGCAGTTGTTTATGAATCAGGAATTATGGCAGGATTAACTTCGATTACCCAGTCTTCGTGAGGTGGCAGCACTTCACACGGCTAATATTCACCAGTTGGCTCAGTGATCAGACTGTCTTTTCGGTGAAGTTATGCAACCGAGCGAGGCTAGATCACACTGGTAATCCCGGGCAAGACTTAAAGCGAGGTTTTTCTGCTCCTGGATTTTGTTTTTCATTTCATATTACGTTCTTATGACTAGGTGACCCTGGGGCAAAGTGGAACAAAAATATTTGGCATTCCATATTGCAATGAAGATGCGAGACGATGACAAATTGATATTGAAATTAAGACTAATTGATGGTATAAACACGAATATATATATATATATATATATATATATATATATATATATATATATATATATGAGATGGAGTAATCGTACTCTGTACTCGTACTTATACTGAGTACGAGTACTTTTGAGTAATGTGCTTTGTACTCGAGTACGAGTACGATTACTCAAAAAGTATTCATATGTAAAATATATATATATATATATATATATATATATATATATATATATATATATATATATATATATATATATATATATATATATATAGAGATGGAGTAATCATACTCTGTACTCGTACTCATACTCGAGTACGAGTACTTTTTGAGTAATCGTACTTGTACTCGAGTACAAAGCAAAGTAATCGTACTCGTACTGGGTATATGTATACACACACACACACATATATATATATATAAATATGTCTTCAAGTGACTCAGTTGTTAAACTAATTACAGGTGATATGTACAGGTAGGGTCTCAGTTCATTATATTAACAAGAATGGCTAGAACACATTACGTCAGTCACTTGGAACTGGTTTATGCTATCAAAAACTAACCACGATACAGGCTCAGCTAGAAATGTATATAAACTAGGGACAGAATTTAACCATATTGTGTGTTACCTGTGCAGCGCTAAGCCCATTTTTACAAAATAAGATTGATACCAATTGAACTCTTCATCTACCCTTCAACATCTATTTTATGAGAAAAACACCTTCCCAGCTAACATGACAGTATTGGGCCAGTACCGAGCCAATACTGGCAGGCCGGTATAAATGGCATTGGCCCAATACATACACTGCACAGCAGCTGTGTATCGGGCCAATGCTAGCATGTGGTACTGCCCCAGTGCTGGTCCAGCATTGGGCCAGTGCTGGCGCATTGTACTGGCCCAGTACCGGCATGCTGTATTGGCCCAGTGCTGGGGTAGTAATGGTCCAGCATTGGGCCAGTACTTGCGCAATGTATTGGCCCAGTGCTGGCCCAGTACCGGCATGCTGTATTGGCCCAGTGCTGGGGTAATAATGGTCCAGCATTGGGCCAGTACTTGCGCAATGTATTGCCCCAGTGCTGGCCCAGTACCGGCATGCTGTATTAGTCCAGTGTTGGTGCAATAATGGCACGGTGTAGTGCTTACATTTTTCCGGCATTATAAACGTTCCGATAGACGTTTCTGCGCATGCCCGATAAATGTAAAATAATCAATATGCAGCGAAACGACGAAGCAAAGTAATTTGTAGCAAATTAACATCAGGCAAACAAGTTTTGAAGCATGTTTTGATAGCAAGCAGAATTGCTGTAGTGCGCCATAATCTGTGACAGTGATTTAAACAAACGCAATATTTTAATGTATTGAACGACATTTTAAGCAACTATTCACAGTAATCAGTACAGGAGAGTTAACTAACAGCCCGTGGCACTTATACCAAAAATGTTTTGTCGTTTTGCTGCACACTGAGGGTTTTACATATATCGCGCATGCGCAGAACCGTCAATCGGAAAGTTTATAACGACCAGAAAAATGTAAGCGCGACAACGATATGCTTACTGGCAAAGTACTGTACCAATACTGGCATGATACTGGCCCAGTACTGGCAAAGTCCCATTATTGGTCCAGTATATAATAGTGTCTGTACGAGATAGCAACAAAAACCTGTCCTATGAAACAAAACGAGCTCAATTTTATTTAAACATTTACCAAGCATTGCCATCCCTCGCTTGCATCATCTGCACTGCCCGCTGCTTATGTCCGCCATGCCTGTCCCCCGAATTCCAAAGCCAGTGCATCATTTCTGTTTGAATGGTTTTCTCCGTATCTGTATCCTGGAGGAATGGATTCCTCAGAATGGCCCTTGAAACATACACACATTATTAAGTTTTATCTCACAATACCTTTTTATTTCTGGTTAATCTGAATCTGGGCAGGTTTTAACTGTATTGCATTCCCATTCTACCTTTGTGTTCTGTATATAATACCCCCTTATAACATGCACCCTGGCTTTTTGCTGAAATTTGGCAGAAGTAATATATTAATTACCAGTTTGTTTTGTTTTGTTATCCACTAATTTATAAATCATTCTACATATGCTGGTTTATAATCCCAAGAATCCCACACTTTTATGGAGTAAAACACATTTCCTCTAAATCTAATACATATATCTTACTGGTTCTCAAGTTAAGTCTAATCAGTATGTCATTGTCATATTTACTTCAGTTTGTGTCCATATTACCTACTGTCTTACATATTAACATCATGTTGTCATCTCTTAGCCATGAAGAATGTTATCCCAGTTTTGCCATTGCCATTATACCAGTTACCTCCTGCTTCAGAAAGTACACATTTTGAATATAAATTATGCGTTTGAATTTATTGGTGAGATGTAGTTGATTTTAGAAGTGGAGTTATGACACCTGGAAGGTCGTCAGGTATCAAGGTCAGGTAAAAGTTTGATGACCTCTATCTCTGGACCTGAAGGTCAGATTAACCTAAAAATTGGTGGGACACATAGACTCATGATCGTAAACCTACACACCAAATGTCATCAAAATTGAAGATGGGCATGTAAATTCTTGATTGATTTGACATGGAATGTCCAAAAGCTCATATTTCACATGTTAATATATCTGGAAGTAATCAACTTATTATAAAGAATTTCATGTAATTGGTTTTCTACAATGGGGTTGAATGGACCTATAACTGGTTGCTTGATTCATAGCGTGATCAAGGTGGAGATGTTTAACTATAACTTTTAACTATAAAGAATCATCACTCAAATGGGATCAAGTTACACAAAGTGCAGGAATCCTCTGGTTTTAAGAAATATAATACCTTACTTAGTTACTACCTTTTCCTATGCATAGTGCCAGGTTTTGTTCAATACCGATCAATACCTGAATTCTGTTCTGATACTCGATACTTACGTTATTTGTATTCATATAGAACACAGTTCCCAGTAGAAGCACAGTATGCAACAGTAGTGCTGGCTTGATACCAGAATTCTACGATATCGATCGATATATTGTTGGTTCGATACCAGAATTCTTCGATATCAATCGATACCAGATTTTTATTTGATACTCAAAATTTACGTTGTAAGTCTAATTCAGTATAGTAGAGATCTCCAAAGAAACACACTATCCACTTAGACTAATTCCACAGAAACACACACAAATTTTCATTTGTAGAGAAATACTGTGGGTATGTGATGGTTTGTTGTAACTGATTTAATATAATTAATTACTGTTGTAAAATTAAAAAGTAATTGTAATATAATATTAAAACAATAAAGACAACTGCAATAAAATACCTACCGGTAGTGACAAATAAATTAATTAATTGCACTGAATTCTTTTAAATTAATAACAGTACTTCATCCCAGCTGTTTGCAAATACACTAAATACAGCTTAATTTCAAGTCAACATGTCTCCTAAAGTTACTATCAACAAGTACAACTGAAACATAACATACAATAACAAATAATACAATGTTATCATTAAACACACCTAAACAGCACAGCTGAACACTCACTGTTATAACTGTTTTTTAAATTAATTGTATCATATATTATTGTGATTTAACATCAAAACCCATCAAATTTCCCGTGCTTTGTGGGTGGTGAATCAACACCATTCAGCGGGAAGCTTCCCGCCTGGGATAGTGATATTTGACACTATGTCTATGTGATTCACAAATAGTACGGCTCTTATTGGCTAGTATTGGAAGTTATGTTTATGGTGCATTATTAGTACTGAAACAATAGAAAATATGAATAACCCATAAAGGCATAAACCAACTCAGCAATAAATATGCATTGATTCACAACGTTGTATTGACAATATTTATAGTATTCCTTGACCTTGACATTCTTCTATTTATTCCGAGTTGACCATATACCACCATTTTTGAAAATGGCCATTTGGATTTGGTATGTTGCACTCACTAGAAGACATGAGAAGTTCTTCAGCATTACCGAGTGACCATATAGTGTTGGGTGAGTACCAAATGTGTTTATTTTCTGCCTTTATGATAATTGTGTATGTGTATGCGTGTGTGTAAGCGTGTGTCTATGCGTATGTCTGTTGTATGTTTGTGAGTGGTAGAGTGGGTGTGTGGGGAACTGGAAGTATGTTATGGATGAAATACTTATAAATTCATGCAAGTTTCTATCAGCATATACCCACACAGTTTACTAGGTATCTATTTAGGCTACATAAAAAACTTTTGTTTCTGATAACAAATTAGACACAGCATAATTATTTATGTGGTATGCAAATCAGTGTTTTAAGGAAAACAAACAAAATTTCAAAACAGTTAAATTTATGGCATCAGGGCAGGTCATCACGATTACCTGTGACTACGACCTACTTCCATTTTTAATCACTTAAACAGTTGATTTTTTTAAATTGTGTAAACAGAACTTAATACATGTATATTGTTAGTGTGTCAGTATTACTATTTTATGATAGAAAGTACAGACATTTAATATTTCCACTTTAATACACCACCCAATACCTGTAATTCATTTTTTTTCATTTTACCATTAAGTTTACAGTTATGTTGACTATCTATTTTGTTGATGTTATTAATAATATTTACCATTTTGTGTAGTATTTTATGTGAACTATATTTGTAGACATTGCTCCTGGCATGAGTGTCGGCTCATCAGCAACTTGGAGAGTTCCCCATGGAATATCACAGAGAAATTGTGAACTTCAATGCATATCGCATGGACTTATGCACATTACCTATAGTGAAACCTGTGTGAATGTCAAGGATGGCAATGCTCACATGGGTTAACTTCTCTAGAACTGACAACACTCTTTGATCTCGAGAGAAGTGTCTGGCATCACAGACGCTTCATATTTGTTGGTCAACTTGAATTTATATGCAATAACGGTGAATACACTTGAAGAACATTGCAGTATGATCTTGGGAATTGTTGGAGAGGTCCCAATGGACTTTCACAGAGAAATTATGAACTTCAATGCTTATTGCTTGGACTTAAATCACATTAGTCATTACCTATAATGAAGCTACAAACTTTTCTTTAAAGGATATTGCTGACTGTAATTAATACCATTATGTATGTTAAATCTAGGTCAAACTTAGAATGCAGGTTAATCTACTTATGTCATGTATATGATTATATAGTCATAGGGGCTTTTAGGAGAGGGATCAGTCTAGCTCGCGCTATATGACCAAAAACTTTTGTTTTTAATTGAAAAGGTTGAGGACGCGTGATCCCCCTCATATGTCCCACCGATCGACGCCAGTGCATTCAGAAATTTGAGAGATGTGGTCCGTACCAATTTGTTATATTCACAAGCAATGAAGTGACTGAGTCATTGCATGAGTCATTGGATCCAGCACTTAATTGTTCACATCAATCACCAAAGATTATAGCTATGTGTGAATACCCGGTCAACTGGCTTATCGCCGCGGCCTCGGTCTGCGGATCGCGTGCTTGATATGACTACCACCACTGGCGGAGATTGGTCAATATACTGTACCTTGCGCAGAGTTGTGTTGCTTTGTTTTCTAAGAAGGCTATGTGCGTTTGTTTTGATGAGCTAGTTCACATCTTCCTCTGCAGCCTCGCAGTTTTATTTTGTGAATCGGCAACCGATAAGTTTGTGAATTTTGCATGCGGAAATTGTTGCCTTTTTTTTACCAAGAAAGTTGAATAAAACCATCAATGATCACATTGAATGTATGCAAAATTATTTGTGAAACCTATAATATATTCAGTCTATTTACGATGTGTGTGCTGAATTTGAAGGAAATTTATCGATGCTCTCATCATGTTTTTTTGCGCACAAAAGTACACATAGGCTCTGGAAAGTGGATTGTTTGGTGAAAGTAACATGACTTTATACTGTTATTTTTCACTTTGCTACAAAATACTGGGGGTTATCGATAGTGTTAAAGTTGAGAGAATTGATATTTACTAAGGTAAGTGATAATTATAGTTTGGATACATCGATGATTGATGATTTTGATGCATGCATTCTACTCAAAATTGGAGGCTGGTTTGATGAGTGGAGGACACGTTACCACATTCCAGCAATCTGATTCGGCAATACCATTGTTTACAAATAGTGACACCACATGCTAGTGTGGATTTTGCCATACTCTTCAGTTTGTCCGTTGTATTAGGCATTTTTGTCAATATATTTCAGAATCAGGACAGGAACATTGTCCGGTTTTTTTTCCAGTTTTAGTTTTAAATATTTCTTTTCCCCAGAACATAGGTTGAGGATCCATATTGGCTGCCTTGCATGAACATTAAAACATAAACAATAAGTACTATAATATGATGATTTCTAATTTACATTATGTATGGAATTATAATGTAATTATGACAATATGATAATAAATAAAATACACATTACATTTATTGATTTTTTAAATAAACAGTTGATTAGGTTATAATTGGTTATAGATTATTCTTGGTATAAAATATTTTGGTTGTCTCTCTTCATGAAGAAGAAACATAATATGGTGATATAGAAATATGTGGGTGCTTTCGAATTTTTTGACGCGGTGAAGACGTACGTCATTACCGTACGTGTTACAAATATTCATATTGTATTTCACTAAAAACTACTTATCTCTTATGTCATGCTAAGTTTGTTTGCCTACCACCGATTAATTATAAGCCGTTCTACTTTTAATAATACTGATACATTGCTTTACGATTTAAATGTGTTAGGCACAACTGTACAATTATTTGCATTCACAATTAAGCATCATATCACAATGAAAACTACATGATTTTATTAATCATTGCAACTTACGTGCACAAAACCCACTTCCAAATCTTTCACAAAAATGGCGTCTGCGCGTCGAACTCAAACCTCTCAATTTGGCCGTAAAATTGCGTTCCCTAGGTGGCGCCATGAAAAACTACCCAAGCGACATCTTGCGGAACAATGTTGAAACTGGCTGGTATCGGGCCAATGCTGGGTCGATACAATCGGGCCAATGCTGGGCCGATACAGGCAAATACATTGACTTTTATCACGGTGTGTCCAGTGTACTGGTTCAGTACCGTTTGTACCGTTGCCGGTACAAACGGTACTCGCCAGTATAACGCCAGCATTGGCCCAATACTTGTATGTTTGCTGGGTTATTATTATTATTATTATTATTATTATTATTATTAGTAGTAGTAGTAGTAGTAGTAGTAGTAGTAGTAGTAGTAGTAGTAGTAGTAGTAGTAGTAGTAGTAGTAGTAGTAGTAGTAGTAGTAGTAGTAGTAGTAGTAGTAGTAGTAGTAGTAGTAGTAGTAGTAGTAGTAGTAGTAGTATTTACAAAACCCTTAAGTGTCTATAAGGATTCATTGATCGACTAGTGGATGTGGTCAAGTATTAAGTCTATTGTTAACTAATCCCACACCCGGGGTCAATGCGTAACCTGTCGTCGACTGCTTGAGTGGTGGTCTCTCTCGCCCTCGCTCTCGCTCTCGCTCTCGCTCTCGCTCTCGCTCCTCCTCTCCTCTCTCTCCTCTCCTCCTCTCCCTCTCCCTCTCCCTCTCCCTCTCCCTCTCCCTCTCCCTCTCCCTCTCCCTCCTCCCCTCCCTCTCCCTCTTTCTCTCTCTCCCATTGCCTCGCCGCTCCCTCCCTACATATCTCTACCTCCCTCTCTCCCTCCTTCCCTCTTCCTCCTCCCTCCTCTCTCTTCTCTCTCTCTCTCTCTCTCTCTCTCTCTCTCTCTCTCTCTCTCCGCCCATTGGATCGCGTTCACTGCGGCCAGAGTGTGACAGACACCGAATGTGGAGTCTATGCACAGTGTATTCGCTCTATCACTGGATCCACCGGGTGTTACACATACATAGTCCTGTACACAAATTTACGCACAAGCGTATTTGCAGGTCAGACCAGATCCTCAGTTGTGTGTTTTGCGTTGTCCGTTCAGGTCGAACCAAGTACTCGGATGCTGGCTGTTGGTGGTCGGCCTGCTGGCAATGGGCGGGACAGCCTGAATCACTCCGCTCCGTGCCCGAGTCACCGCAAGAAACAGGACAACTTCCAGGGGAAGACACGGACGACGAACGAGCTACGTCACGCATGAATCAATAAACAAATCAATCAAGTGTGTTGGAGTATGTGTTTACTGAGACGACATCGGTCTATGTGATTGGTTACTACATACTGTGTGCGTGCGTGCGTGTGTGTGCGTGTGCGTGTGTGTGTGCGCGCGTGCGTGCGTGTGCGTGCGTGATGTGTGCGTGCGTGTACGTGCGTGCCTGCGTGTGTGCGTGTGTGTGCAAGTGTGCATTTGTATGCGTGTATGTGTGTGTGCCTGTACGTACGTGCGTGTATGTGCGAGCGTTACTACTTGTCAGTGCATGTGTTCTACGCGTGCGTATGTAAGTGTACATGTGTGTGAGTGTGTACTAGGATAACGGTACGACTGGCAACATAACGTAATGTTTCTGTGTAACAACTGTCAACCTGACTGTGACCCGAAACACACACGATGGTGTCAGACTTCGCCAGCAATTCCCGGTAATACTATCTCACTCCCGTGATGCAATTCACCCCAGATGAACAAGATGATTCCACGTAGGCGTACCAAAGCAGTGTACACTAAACTGGTTTGCGAGTACCTTGATATCTGGTGGTGAATTACGGTCTCATACGGAACCGGCTCTTCAACGCTCCGGTCTGTGATCTGTGGTGTATTGAAACCAACCATCGATAGAGATGACCGGGTCAAGTCTAAGCTAGTGAACATCGACTGCTCTTAGCGCCCACTTATGCCAACCGGACTGCACCAGACTCTGCGCTTATCGCCCGGTCGCAGACACTCACGGGCATCAAGGCAGCAGGAATGCTGCTTCTGAGACGAGGCGAAGGTCATCTCTGGCTCGTGGAATACGTCGATTGCGACACGCAATGACATCCAGTGGAACGTTGCGGGTTCTACCAAAGTGCCCCTGTGGTGGTCCCAGATTCGACCAGTCCAGGATTCGTCTAAACGCATATCGCGCATGCGCGCGCATGCGCAATGATCAATTTTATCTGTTCTGACGCGCTCTGACGTAGTGGCAACGGCATACGTCATGCCCGGGCCGAGATTCGACTAAATAACACAACATGTTCGAGTGAGTGAAAAATGATCACATAGTTAATCCATTTTTATTTAAGATGTGCGTGATAACAATATTATTTCAATACTTGATGTATTACTAACGGAAACTACGTTAGCAACAAAGGTGAATCCTGGCCCGGTACGAATCTTGGACCGCCACCGTCGTGGTCCCAGATTCGTACGAATCCTGGACTGGTCGAATCTGGGATCACCACACCGCCATAACTAGGGCGTACCAAGTGCGGACAATACACGGCCTGGCATCTTAATTCCCCTGCCAAAGTACACTAACTGAAACATTTCTGCGTGAACCAGGCGCGGATAGTGTATGAGAAGCGCTGATAGTTTAGTGGTTAGCACATCTACCTGGGACGCGGGCGGTCCGGGTCCAATAACCCATCACGGCAGACCTGGTATATTTGGTGTCAAAACCTGGCTCTCAACATTGGGGACTGTGAATCGGAGAATCACGCTAATATCGGTCCCGTCTCAATTTGGGACGTAAAAGAAGCAGTGAGGTCGAGGGGCAATGATCACCCTTAGTGCCAGCATAGCTGCGAGATTATCAACGTTACGCTCTCCTCTGTGTAGAGGTACTAAAGTGATCAGTGACGACATCGCAGCTATCCCATATGTGGGCATTGCTTTGCATACGCCGTCTTGACATGTAATAAACCCGCATGTTTTCATATAAATACGCGTACAATTTGTTATTATCTGTGGTGTATTGAAACAGTTATGCTATCTGGATTGCATGTCGTAGTCATTCAATTTATCAAATTTAATACGATTATATTAGGTAATTTGTACATTTTGGTTTAGAATTCGAGTGAAATAATAATCTCCACAAAACGTGATCCTCATTGCGTACAATAACAAAACGTCATCCTCATTGCGTACAGTAACAGAACGTCATCCTCATTGCGTACAGTAACAAAACGTCATCCTCATTGCGTACAGTAACAAAACGTCATCCTCATTGCGTATAGTAACAAAACGTGATCCTCATTGCGTATAGTAACAAAACGTGATCCTCATTGCGTACAATAACAAAACGTCATCCTCATTGCGTACAGTAACAAAACGTCATCCTCATTGCGTACAGTAACAAAACGTCATCCTCATTGCGTACAGTAACAGAACGTCATCCTCATTGCGTACAGTAACAAAACGTGATCCTCATTGCGTATAGTAACAAAACGTGATCCTCATTGCGTACAATAACAAAACGTCATCCTCATTGCGTACAGTAACAAAACGTCATCCTCATTGCGTACAGTAACAAAACGTCATCCTCATTGCGTACAGTAACAGAACGTCATCCTCATTGCGTACAGTAACAAAACGTCATCCTCATTGCGTACAGTAACAAAACGTGATCCTCATTGCGTACAGTAACAAAACGTCATCCTCATTGCGTATAGTAACAAAACGTCATCCTCATTGCGTACAATAACAAAACGTCATCCTCATTGCGTACAGTAACAAAACGTCATCCTCATTGCGTACAGTAACAAAACGTCATCCTTATTGCGTACAATAACAAAACGTCATCCTCATTGCGTACAGTAACAAAACGTGATCCTCATTGCGTATAGTAACAAAACGTGATCCTCATTGCGTACAGTAACAAAACGTCATCCTTATTGCGTACAGTAACAAAACGTCATCCTCATTGCGTACAGTAACAAAACGTCATCCTTATTGCGTACAGTAACAAAACGTCATCCTCATTGCGTACAGTAACAAAACGTCATCCTCATTGCGTACAGAAAAAGTACCATGAAAAAAAACGTCATCCTCATTGCGTACAGTAACAAAACGTGATCCTCATTGCGTACAGTAACAAAACGTCATCCTCATTGCGTACAGTAACAAAACGTCATCCTTATTGCGTACAGTAACAAAACGTCATCCTCATTGCGTACAGTAACAAAACGTGATCCTTATTGCGTACAATAACAAAACGTCATCCTCATTGCGTACAGTAACAAAACGTGATCCTTATTGCGTACAGTAACAAAACGTCATCCTCATTGCGTACAGTAACAAAACGTGATCCTTATTGCGTACAGTAACAAAACGTCATCCTTATTGCGTACAATAACAAAACGTCATCCATATTGCGTACAGTAACAAAACGTCATCCTCATTGCGTACAGTAACAAAACGTCATCCTCATTGCGTACAATAACAAAACGTCATCCTTATTGCGTACAGTAACAAAACGTCATCCTCATTGCGTACAGTAACAAAACGTCATCCTCATTGCGTACAATAACAAAACGTCATCCTCATTGCGTACAGTAACAAAACGTCATCCTTATTGCGTACAGTAACAAAACGTCATCCTCATTGCGTACAATAACAAAACGTCATCCTCATTGCGTACAGTAACAAAACGTCATCCTCATTGCGTACAGTAACAAAACGTCATCCTCATTGCGTACAGTAACAAAACGTCATCCTCATTGCGTACAGTAACAAAACGTCATCCTCATTGCGTACAGTAACAAAACGTCCAGAATTTGATTATGCACTTACACGATGCAGAAAGAAGAAGAGGTTTAACTTCGAAACTCTCCCTGAACATATCCAATATTCTTTCAAAGCCCGTTTCGTAGAAATATACCATAATGATCTTGATCACGAGATGCATCTTGTTATTAAGCGGTAAGTCTTCATTGCAAATTTAGATACTATTTTATACTCGCACTTCTTGCTCTCCTCTCGACTCAGTGTGATTGGCTCCTCAATATAGAACGCCCCGATCTTTGGTTCTGGCCCACTCTCATGTAGGCTCAATATCGTTGGCCTCTTCAAATAGAACGCCCCGATCTGTGTTCCTGCCATCTCGGCCACGAGATACAAACAAGCGGCTGCGACGAACAGTGTGTTCAGTTATTTAACAGCCACGAAGACGGGGAAAACACCGTCTACGAGGCTGCTAAGTAACTGATGCCTCGGTCCTCTCACGAGCCTGTATTTATAGTGTCGTCGACACTCGACTGCGTCAGAGAAGCCATTGTAGATGCTCAGACAAGCGATTGGGCAATACAAATGTAACACCTGTTTCCCAAACAATCGCAGTCCGTCAGGTTACCAGACGACTTTCACGACCGACTCGCTGTCGCTTTGTTATTGCAAGAGATCTATTGTTTGCGCCGAGACAAGTTATGGTTGGATCTAGTACCTAACGATTCGTCAGTATCATTACTGCTAGCAGATGCGAATGACGGCTCATTAATACCACGATGTGTCGGTGTGTCGGTGTGTCGGTGTGTCGGTGTGTCGGTGTGTCGGTGTGTCGGTGTGTCGGTGTGTCGGTGTGTCGGTGTGTCGGTGTGTCGGTGTGTCGGTGTGTCGGTGTGTCGGTGTGTCGGTGTGTCGGTGTGTCGGTGTGTCGGTGTGTCGGTGTGTCGGTGTGTCGGTGTGTCGGTGTGTCGGTGTGTCGGTGTGTCGGTGTGTCGGTGTGTCGGTGTGTCGGTGTGTCGGTGTGTCGGTGTGTCGTGTGTGGTGGTCGGTGTGTCGGTGTGTCGGTGTGTCGGTGTGTCGGTGTGTCGGTGTGTCGGTGTGTCGGTGTGTCGGTGTGTCGGTGTGTCGGTGTGTCGGTGTGTCGGTGTGTCGGTGTGTCGGTGTGTCGGTGTGTCGGTGTGTCGGTGTGTCGGTGTGTCGGTGTGTCGGTGTGTCGGTGTGTCGGTGTGTCGGTGTGTCGGTGTGTCGGTGTGTCGGTGTGTCGGTGTGTCGGTGTGTCGGTGTGTCGGTGTGTCGGTGTGTCGGTGTGTCGGTGTGTCGGTGTGTCGGTGTGTCGGTGTGTCGGTGTGTCGGTGTGTCGGTGTGTCGGTGTGGTGTCGGTGTGTCGGTGTGTCGGTGTGTCGGTGTGTCGGTGTGTCGGTGTGTCGGTGTGTCGGTGTGTCGGTGTGTCGGTGTGTCGGTGTGTCGGTGTGTCGGTGTGTCGGTGTGTCGGTGTGTCGGTGTGTCGGTGTGTCGGTGAGTCGGTGAGTCGGTGTGTCGGTTATCGGTGTGTCGATGTGTCGGCGTGTCAGGGTTTGACAAATTACATTGCTGGTAGAAAAGAAACATTACTATTTGTTGGTCCTTTGCAACTAGCGTCTATGCCAAGGGAAAGAACATATTATTATCACCCACATGGGTATATTATGTGTAACCTGTTAACATTGTAACATAATGTTTCGCTATCCTTGTAGTATCTAATTTTATGCTAAGCACACACCTACCGATTTTCAGGACACACCTACCGACTAGTCGGCGTAATCTCAGTCGGCCGGCTGCAGTCGGTAGGTGTGTGCGGAAATTTGGGCCGACGGTCGGCGTTAGATAAGGACGTATCCGGTGTCAGCTGTGACGAGTCGGCGTATATCCTATGACGAGTCGGCTGGTGTGTGCTGGGTTTTTCTCTCATAACACGACTGTTGGCGATATCTTGGCCAATAAGAAGGCAAGGCGCGATCATATGACAGATCTCGACATAAAGGTACGCCCGCATCCCTTTTTTAGTTTTCAAGCCAAGTCGATCCACAACATTTCATTTTAATATTATTTACTTTTCATATTTTACTAACATGGCGAATAACTAACATTTTAGAAAGATAATTTTTTTTCTATCCTATAAATATTTAGTCATTGTTCATCATCGTTTCATATCGCTTAGTTATAAAGACGGCGCCGTAAATAAATGTAATTTCTGCATGATTTCATTTCCCGCTACCGATAGAAATCGCCATTTTGTCTTACGAAAAACGCTCCTGCTCTCTACCGCGTATTTTCCATTTGTATGAGTGGCGATGTAAGCAGTTTGTCGAGTAAGTGAGGTGGCATTCTTAAGACATTTTTGTAGCTGACCCGTTCCTTTTGGCGCAGTTCTAGAAGTTCTTGATGATGTCCATCGCGCTGCAGCGCCCTCACCGGGAGGCATATACAATGTGTATGACCGCGTTATCGTGGCGTAAACGTTGTTTGTTTCAAATGGTTTTAATAATGGGATGAAAACATTATTGTGTAGAGGGATGTCACAACAATAATCAGAAGTCTATAAGTACAGGGATCAGTTATGTGGCATTTCAAAAGAATGAGAAGGATAAGGAGCCCGATGAATAAAGGAACAAATGTATTGTTTATGTTGGGCGGTCGATGACAGCTTCATTCCTTCAACCCCGTCAAGCATCATACTATTCAGTATCTGCACGGCTCATTTTGAACAGAATTCCTTATTGATTCATCCACAACCCTATTATATAAATAAACATTCCGCCAAATGCGTGTAAATAAACAGTTTGAAAGTTGCTGTTGATGAAGTGCGTGCGTGTCTATATATATATATATATATACAAATAGATGCACATGCACAAAGAACACGCACGCACGCATACGCTGACAGGCAGATAGACCATAACACTTACGTAATATGTAACAGGTAATAGGTAAACATAACACTTGCTCGTAATGCCGAATTACTTCGTAACACCCTATATAAGTGTAATCTAGATAAATATTAGCTTTGGGGCAATCAAAAGTTATCTCCTCTGGGGTGCCGAGTAGCTCTGTCCCCTTTCTGTGGTCACTCGCTTCCTGGGATCACTCGCTTCTCGTTTATAAACTGGCATTAGACACGCGAGTAGTTATTTCAAATGTTGTACGTGGTGTTTACTGCTTACTCTGTGGAATAACACGGAAACATCGGCGCTATAAACGTCAGAGGGTATAACTTCGGTGTGATTTCGCGTTCGTGATAGCCTACGGGGAAATACTGGTTTAGCCGGTCGTAACTGGCAACTGTACATATTCTAATAGGCGACTGAACCGAGTAGTCTAATACCCGTTATATATTTCCCTAGGGACGTATGTAAGCTAGTGCCAAGCTTATTCCACATTTGACCGTTCCGTGTGGATTGTCGACCATATCGTTGGCAAACACCAGTCGTTTTATTTATATCCCGTAGTTAGGCCT
Source organism: Ridgeia piscesae (assembly GCA_025642075.2). Taxonomy (NCBI): domain Eukaryota; kingdom Metazoa; phylum Annelida; class Polychaeta; order Sabellida; family Siboglinidae; genus Ridgeia; species Ridgeia piscesae. The sequence goes on along the minus strand of JAODUO010001374.1, from coordinate 33,273 downwards.
ACTGTGAATATCGAGTATTCAGTTGGACTATGCACCAAAACAGCCATAGCAATTAATGCAGTCTGATAGCAACACACTTTCTGTTATTGTAGTCCAGTTTGACTTGACAGAGATTTGACACGTGTTGACAATTTGGCCACAGTGTGTGTCAACATGCACATCTGTAAATCAGGCCACAACTCAGTACCCATCTCATGGGCAGTATGTTTTTTTCCCTGTAGAATCCATTTACTGTGAATAACATTATAAGGTAATTAGCCTTTTGTGAATTAGAACGCTCTGGTTTAGCGTTCACCTTGACCTGCCAACGCCACGTAATGTACTCAGATAGCCCCAACCTGGGGTGTTACCTACTTCATGAACGACCCTGAATTGACGTAATGAACTAAATAGACTGTTTTATATCTATGGTTATGGGGTTAAAACTTTTATCAAGTTTGGCGCGGTGCATTTTAGGAGACGTCAATAGATTTGCTCGTGTCTATTGTAATATATTAGCCTGCTACCTACCCCTACATTGATTGCACCACAGTTAGAAACAAAGGGTACGCAACTTCTTTGTTTTTCAGTTTGAGTATTTTACGAAATGGTACATCGAATGGTGTAAAAACATCGTCAGCAATCAACCAGTCATTTAGGTTACATAAAAATTATATCAGGTTAAAATACCCGACAGCTGAAGCGGCGAATAAACAATGGCAGGAATCTGCAAGCTGGCCACCCAACATTCAACCCCTGTCGGACCACCACCTCTCTCTCCCCCCCTCCTCTCTCTTTATCTATCTCTCCATCTCTATATTTTATGTGCACTAATAACTAATAATAACTAAGCTATAACTAAGCTTGATTACCTCAAACAACTGTTTTATGACATCCATGCGTGTCGTGTGATAACAGTATTAAAATATAAATGTTATATGACGAACTATGACATCGGGTAGGGTGGGGCAATGAGCCCCCGTGTGGTAAGTAGCCCCTTGTGTTTCCAAGAGTGAAAGAAACTATATCCATCCACCGCCCACCCACCCGAGCTATTCTGACAAGTTGTTTGTTACGTACTTCCATTGCAATGCAAACATAGCACGCTGTTTGTTTGCCAGTATGAACGAGGCGATGTGAATTAAGTCGTTGCAAATAAAATAACACCTTTCTACATTAAAATGGTTGTTGCGTTTGGAAGCAAAACAAGATTTATTACCACTCAGCCTGACCTATGCTACAAATCAAGGCATACACGCATATGAACACATGCACACACGGTCACACGCACACATGCACACACGCACATGCATACATGTGTACACACATACATACACATACACACATAAACACACGCATACATACACGCACGCACGCACGACGCACACACACACACACACACAACACACACACACACAAAACACACACACACACACACACACACACACACACACACACACACACACACACACACACACACACACACACACTCATTCCACATGCTAGACATTTCATGAATGTTCCGTAATAAGTCAATTTAGTGGCACTTCTGTTATGTGTAGTGTTCTGTCCATCATCGTTTTTGTCCTTGACAATTGTTTAACAGCCTTCCATCGTTGTTCGTGACCTGGAGTAGACCGTATAGTTTATGTTTCCACATATATTATGTTTAGTTACGATCTTGTACACATATTTATATAGCGTCTTAGCGCATTTCAGTTACCCAAAGAATACAGTTACGTTGACATGCCCATGCTCAGTCGGTCAGCTCCCTGAAGGACACATTTCACCTATACACAATAGGACACTTAGATATGTTACTGTAATAGCCTCCGCAGTCAACTGTGGTTATATAATGCGAACGTGAGGTTATATTCCGGTAATGGGTGTCGTATATATAAACGTGACATGTCTATAACATGTGCTATTGAGAAAACGACATCGTACGCAATACAGTAAATAATAGTGTGAACTCACACACGTAGTCGCAAATTCGAGGCGTGCAGAAAGTGTACTACAGTAAACAATTTAAATGGCCTAAGTGTTGTGTTTTCGTTCGTATTAAATGTGTGATGACTTCTTTTAATAATAAACACAATCTGAAATTGCTATGATTCAAATACATGTTACTAAATGTTTCATTAATTACACACAATGTGTGTATCTTATGCGTGATAACAAACACAGAGTAGCCGCGTGATCACAGAGACGTATGGTCATCAACACCATCACATTCTTGCGATCTTTATTGGTATTGGTTCCATGCGAGAAGGAAAATTAGTCATCTCCGCTGAAAGTGTCGGTGGTTACTCACGCGATGCGAATGTTTGGGGAGAAAGGTGTTTGCACAGACACGCATTTTCAGCCCTCGATTAAGCGCATGCCATTCTGTTGAGACACCCCAGCAAACAGGTAACGTTCTTGTAACGTTAAAATAAGGTTATAATCAGGTTATGCAGTAACGTTCCCACATAACTTTAAGAGAACGTAAACACAACTTTCCCAAAAACAAACGTTAGGAGAACGTTACCGGCTAACGTTATTGTAACATAGAAATAACGTTCTGTTAACCTTCTGGTAACGTGGTCTTGTTAGCTGGGAACATTAATTTGTCTATATTACTATCCTGTCTTTGTTTTGTCCGTCACATGGTTTCATTGGTCAGTAAGACCACATTGTGGTATACGCCAGCTATTATTGTAGTCCTGCTAAAAATAAGTGCATTATGCAGTTTGTGTAAATTTCTGGAAGCACTGAATTTAGGACTGATTAGGTAAAAATGATATTTCTATGTAGCATGGCATCAGAGCTGCGAAATAATGACATTTGTCAGAAAATGACCAGGTGCATATACATACAGGTGTTATTAGGCCTTGAGGTACCAACACGGGCAATCACCGGCTGATTGGAGTAGAAATGAAGGGGTGTTAGGTTAGCGATTAAATTGTAGGAGAAAGAGATATGATAATTTCACGAATTTATTTTACACCTGACATAATTTATATGAATGGAAACTAATTAATGTCTCAAATTGTCAATACCAAAGCGTCAAAAACGTAGCGGGAATTCAAAGAAACATTACAGTGACCGCCTATGGGGATATAAAAGGTGGTAACTACCCACCCTCTCTCTCTCTCTTTCCTCTCTATTTCCCTCTCTTCCTGTCCTCTCTCTCTCTCTCTCTCTCTCTGCCTATCTCTCTTCTCCCTCCTCCATATCCCTCTTTCCGTCTCCCTCCCTCTCTCCTCTTCCCTTTCTACTTTTCCCTCTCTCTTATACCCCCTCTCTCCCACCCTCCCTCACTCTCTCCCCCATTCTCTCCCTCTCTCCTCTCCCTCCCTATCACTCCCTCCCTCCTTCCGTCTCTCCCCCTTTCTCTCCCTCTCTCTTCCCTTGTCTCTCTTCCCTCCCTGCATCAGTCTATCCTCTTCCTTCCCCCTCTTCTCCCTACCTCCGTCTCTTCCCTACCTACCTACCTACTTCCCTCCCTCCCTTACTCACTCATTCACTCACTCACTCACTCACTCACTCACTCACTCACTCACTCACTCACTCACTCACTCACTCACTCACTCACTCACTCACTCACTCACCCACCCACTCATTCACTCACTCCACTCACTCACTCACTCACTCACTCACTCACTCACTCACTCACTCACTCACTCACCCACCCACTGCTATATTGTGTTTATTCTCAGCAGAATGGTGTATTGAATGGTTAATTGTTTCTGTTATGTACATAATAGTATCTGCAAATTGGTTTTTTTCTTCAAATAGCTGTCACGGTAAACAAACAATTGTTTTGCTTTCTTCAGGTTTTTGTGGTAAATTTGTCACCAACAAAAACTATGCATGGAGCGCCTTCCATAAGAGGTGCTTGCCTTTGTTACATTGTTAAATACAATGCTTTCTTAGTTAGATACAACATATTGTTTTTTAGATGTAACTTGTCATGCATTTATTATGTAGCTATGATGTAATTAATCTTATGTCATATCAATGTATGTTCCAAATGCAATAAATGATGCATAAGTATTCACAAAATGTTGCTGTTGACGTTGTCGTTGTGACATAACCGTGTGTAATACTATATATGCTAAAATACCATTTAAGTATTTTTCTGCATGTACAAACTAAGATTAAGCCATCCTTAAGTTACAAAAAAACAGAAACTGTCTTTGTGTGTTTAATTATATTGTATTAATGGGGCGACCACACTGGCCCGAATGAGCTTCCGTTTGTTTTCCGTATACGAACGAGGGAGATGAATTTTTAAACTGGCCGAATGTCCCTCCGAATGTGTTTTCCCCAATGTACCACCGAATGTTTATTTTCCGAATGTTTTCAGTATGGTTTCTAGGACCTAGGTCCATTCGGGGTGTTCGGAAAGCATTCTGAACCCAGCACCTCCAAATTTTCATTCCGAATGCACCAAAAACTAGGCGCATACTTCCGGAACGTTTTCCGTACATGCCGTGTGCTCCTAGAATGCTTCCCAAATACCTCCCGAATACACATTTCCGCGGTCGTTTAACGGTCAAGGTCGTCAGTCGCTGCGAGGATCGTTTTGCGTGTGAGTTGAACTTTCAGTACGTCTTTTTGTTTTTTTAAATTAAGCCAATATTAAGCGAAATTTCATCAATTTAATGACATAGCTGTGTTTCAGTTGCAAGTTTTGTAGTTGTTAAGATACGATTAACTACTGATTGTGTTTCTAGGTAAATCTACTGTATTTAATTGATATGTGTTTGAAAATTTCGTTGCCGTGCCAGCTCGTGCAATATGGCTTTTGCGCGGTTCATAAATGTGATGTTTGAGCGATCTGTGGCCAAAAGCGCGTCATCGGAGCAGAGGCGCGTAGCGACATCGTGGATGTTGAATATTAGTATTCCATACATTTTATATACTATATAGGGCGCACTTACGTAGCAATTTAATTTAGTATTGACCTGGTTTTATAGAAATATATATATATATATATATATATATATATATATATATATATATATATATATATATATATATATATATATATATATATATATATATATATATATATATATATATATATTATATATATAATTATATATATACAGTTGTTGTTAAAAATAGAATTAGGCACTTCTATAAAATAAATCATAGGATGTTGGAAATAGGCTTACATTAATTCGATAATAATTGGTAATAAATAGGTAACAAATCACATTTAATAAATTTTAAATTAAATATGAGTTATGATTGCCCATGCAAGTTGCTAGAAAAGTATGACACTTAGTTGTTTTATTATTTTTTTCAGTTTATCCATTTAATTAAATCATATGAATATTAATTATCATGTGCCATTCAGCAAATGTGTATTTAATTTTAGCAACAATGCAATATTTATTTACAGTTTTCTTAGCTTTGGCCCAAATAACAGGCCCAGGGAAGGAATTTAAAAAAATGTAAGACTAGATTATAAATATATAAGTATTATGATGATACATGTCATTTTTTATAACATGATTGTTTATTATTTCAGAGATTGCAATTGCAAAATACACTGGTCTTACAGTAACTTTCAATTTCATCTGAACTTGGGTATCTGTTTAGTTTAGATAAGATAATTAAGAAGTTTAGACATTACGTTAAGTCAATAAGATAAGTTAGTTAAGCATTACGATTAAGGAGTGAAGGAAAGCATGGCAGAAATATTTAGAAATAGATCTGAGTTGGATGTATATGGCAGAACATTTGACAAGTGTGGACCTGGTAAAGATGATGTTACTGTTAGCAAAGGCTTTTTATATAGTGTGTATCTTTCAGCAAACAAGGACCTGTATGAAGCAACACACAGTCTCATGAACATCTTAACATCATGTTCATATCTTCAGCTTAGATATCTCATCATATCTGTTGTCGGAGGGGTAAAGAAATTCAGGAAATTCCCAAAAGAGTGTCCACGGGTAGTGCAATTCCTGAAATCAACAAGTAACATACCCCAGCCACAAACCAGTTCCATTACTGCAGAGCACACAGCCACTAAGGCAGCAGAACAAGTAGCCTCAGTCTCACCCTCGCCACCCTCCAGACAACTACACACAAACTGTAGCAAATGTGATCACAGACGCAAAGTCCTTCAGAAAGCCGTAGCAGATAAGAAGTTGCTTAAAATGCAACTTACTTATGAGAAAAAGAAAAACATGTTGAATGCTTCAAACGCAGGACGCTTTGCAGCGTACAGACTTAGACATGAAATACTTGTTAGACAGATGAGGCTAGACAAAGAAAGGTTAAAGAGAAAAAACAAATCACTTGATAAGAAAGTAAGTAAACTAACAGATGCGAGTCAGATTAAAATGCTGAAGAATGAGTTGAGGCAAACAAAACATGCCTTAAGAGAATGTAGACGTAGAACGCAAAGAGTGAAACATGATGCATTTGAAAGAATCAGATCGGTAGCACAGGAACATCAAGTGACTGTAGGAACCATGCTGAAAAAAGTTTGTGACTTAGAAGCAGAAAGAGTTATCCTGAAAGATGAAATAGCTTAATTAAAACTCGACAGGCATAATTCTGTTGTATTGACTAGTTCTGAATAATTGTGTTGCTTGTCAATAAATGCCATTAATTTTAATGTAATACGCTTTGTTTCAGTTTGACTCATGAACCAGGGAGTGAGTAACTGGTTCAACAGTCACTCACAAATATAATATGTACATAGTTCTATTGGATTAACTGTTACTGAATAGTTGTATTGCTTCTGGTTGGACATATACACATTTGTACATAACATATACACATTTGACATAACATATTCAGACATTGTCATCATAATTAATGCCCCAAAATTCAGAGCAGCATATGTTATATATTATATCAGAATGTTAGTTAAGATTTCTTGTGTTTTGCTTATTTTAATTGTATTAGTTCAAATTAACACCACCCAGTCTTCTTACATGCATGGGGCATTGGGTGAGTGGCTGTCCCATGTATGGTTCTTCCTGGGTCAACTGTTTGTGTCGCATCCAGAGCTGGGTCTGTTCACATTTAACCTTTAATTAAATTTAACCAAGGATCAAGACTATGTTATCTAGCCTCAGCATTACCTCATAACTACTGTCATTATTTCTCTTCAAATTTGTGACAGTTCCTAGTTTGGTGTGACATTAGCAGCATGTAATTAAGTGTTAGAAGAAACTGTGCATTAGGTTTCCATGTTGACGTCGTTGCACAGCTTTTACCAAGAGAAACCGTGCCCAAAAACCATTGTGTGCTATATAATGATATTCATCTTCCTTTCACAGGAGATGTCGACACAAGCGAAACCGACCCTCCTCATCATTGGGCACAGTTTTGTGCGGCGGATGGAGAAAGTGTGTTGAGATGGTCATACAGGTGAAGGTAGGCGCCGATACTATCGGCTAGATCTTGACTTGCCCGATATGTTTGGAAAGGTCGTTTTCCAAGGGCAGGGAGGCCTTACTTTGGGTGGCCTTTCTCGGCGACTGAGAGAGGTGCGAGCGGTTGCACCAACTGTTGTCCTGGTTGACATCGGGACAAATGATCTGAGCAATGGTTGTGACCCTGGTAAGTTGGCAGACGGTACTGTGGCATTCGCACGCGAACTGCTCACAATACCTTCTGTGGCACAGGTAGTAGTTTATGAGATATTGATGCGTAATCCTGTGCAGTTTAGCCGGTTTCCTGTTCGGCCTGATTTTGATCATGCTCGTCAGATTGCAAATAATAAGGTGCGGGCATTGATCGCTGATTTGGAAAACAACTTTCTACCATCATATAAAATTGTTGGACAAGAAAAATGATGCAAGAAATGGTGTGCACATGAGTGCATCTGGCATGGCCAGGTATATGACCAACATGAGGGGAGCGGCTGTAGCCGCCGGTAGGCGACTCGGCTACTCTCCTTGTGTTAGTCATGTATAACATTTCTCGACCAATTTTCTTTGTAATTTCTGCTATAACTACAATTTTTTTTTTTTTTAAACTGTTCACAGGTATACGTCTTGATATCTGGCATACTATAATTTACCCCCGGTAAGTCACAATATTCTGCCTGGATCATTTGTTCATATGTCAATGGTGAACACTTGCTGCAATTGCTTGCACAGCTTTAACTTGCTGAGACAAACCATCCATGGTATGTCTTCTCTTTCCTAAGGCAAACTACCTTTCCATACATATTGGTTGATGACAGATCTGGCCATAGTACTGTGACACACTTCACCTGCCTGACCATCTTGACTTAACTCTGTCATGCAAAACTGTGTCTGACAGTGAGTGAGTGGGTGAGTGAAGACACCAAACCACGCCCCACCGGCCACAGTGTCAGCTCAGTGTGATGTACATCACAATACATTGACCTGTGTATCTACATTGAACTGTGACTTCAGTGCCTGCAGTGAACTGTTTATCTACAAAATACATTGAACTGTGTATCTACACTGAACTGTGACTTCAGTGCCTGCAGTGAACCGTTTATCTACAAAATACATTGAACTGTGTATCTACATTGAACTGTGACTTCAGTGCATGCAGTGAACTGTTTATCTACAAAATGCATTGAAGTGTGTATCTACATTGAACTGTGACTTCAGTGCATGCACTGAACTGTTTATCTACAAAATACATTGAACTGTGTATCTGCACTGAACTGTGACTTCAGTGCCTGCAATTAACTGTTTATCTACAAAACACATTGAACTGTGTATCTGCACTGAACTGTGACTTCAGTGCCTGCAGTGAACTGTTTATCTACAAAACACATTGAACTGTGTATCTACACTGAACTGTGACTTCAATGCCTGCAGTGAACTGTTTATCTACAAAATACATTGAACTGTGTATCTACACTGAACTGTGACTTCAGTGCCTGCAGTGAACCGTTTATCTACAAAATACATTGAAGTGTGTATCTACATTGAACTGTGACTTCAGTGCATGCAGTGAACTGTTTATCTACAAAATACATTGAACTGTGTATCTACACTGAACTGTGACTTCAGTGCCTGCAATGAACTGTTTATCTACAAAATACATTGAACTGTGTATCTACACTAAACTGTGACTTCAGTGCCTGCAATGAACTGTTTATCTACAAAATACATTGAACTGTGTATCTACACTAAACTGTGACTTCGGTGCCTGCAGTGAACTGTTTATCTACAAAATACATTGAACTGTATCTACATTGAACTGTGACTTCAGTGCCTGCAGTGAACTGTTTATCTACAAAATACACTGAACTGTATCTACATTGAACTGTGACTTCAGTGCTTTGCAATGAACTGTTTATCTACAAAATACATTGAACTGTGTATCTACATTGAACTGTGTCCAGTCAACAATACTAACTGCACAGCTTACAAGTTACAATGACATAACAGTGCACACAGACTACTGCATTAACATATGATACACTCAACTGCCATTATTATAGAAACACTGTGAACGTAGCAGACTTCTTCTTCGTGGGAGTAACGCAGAAAGCAGTCTTGCATTCGGCACAAGAAGAGATGTTGGAGTTGGTGACGAAACACTATGAACACTTTATAAACGTTACTTCATCAAGTTCATGGAGAAATGCATAACATTGTTAAGCAGTGACAATTTCTTACTGACCTGTACCGAGTCTGTAGCATTCGTCCAACCTGTCACGAGATACACAGTCACACAACTCCAAGTGACGTATGACTACTGTATTCTATTGTCATGCATTTATCTGTTAAATTTGCTATTTAGTCAACATTTACTTTATTAATATAATACTTTTAGATTGGCTGATGTATAAATGTTTATATAATGTTTCAGGTGGTTTTAAACATTGCATAACATATTTACTCCCATAATTATTGAATGCAGGTTTTATTGAAATGTAACGGTTAGCCGAGTTAGCATGCTGACATCAGCCAATATTTAACTTATTAATTGATATTGTTAATATGAAATGACTGGCTAATATATAATAAATATTGACACATTAAATTGCTGTTATTATTAAATGATTTGTTGCTTTGCATTTTTTACCATATGATATGATTGTACACATTGCACAGTGACAGTATGTATATCTTCATATATGGACGTTATGTAGAATGTATAGGTCTATCAAAGTGGCATTCTAATTACCAAATATTGACTAATTAATTAAATTATTATTAAATGGTTTATTAATTTATATTTGTAACTATTAATATTGTTATACACATTGCACAATATGTGTAATTATCTTCATAATCATGGACATTGCCTTTTAGTCATGTGTTGGTCTGTATACGAAGCATGGCTACTTATCATATATTAATTACTTTATTAACATTGCATAAGTATTAAATTATTTCTTACCACAATTAAAGTGGTTTTTACAAATTGCATGTTTATATAAACATTATATTCATGGACAGTGTGACATTTTACAAAGAAATGCCACACTGTCGAGGTTACCCGCTAATTATCGCCTATACCTATTAACTAATTAATTAATTTATATTACATGGCTAGTTAATGTGTATTTATTCTCATAATCAATGTGATTATGCACACTGCATAATATGTATAAATATCTTCATATTTATGGACTCTGCTGGTCTTGATTAGAATGTGTTGGTCTGTTACTACTGTGCACTACTTAACTAATATTACCTAATTAACTGAATTGATTAGTGCAAAAGAAATCAATATAGCAAATTTATTACTCCAATGCATTTCAAAACACTGCAAAAAGTATTTTAATAGTCATATAAATAACAAAGTTATGCCATTTTAAAGTCACTTTTATTCAAATATTTATCAATAGAAAATACAAATATTAGCTCATTTTACCATTAATAGAGATACACAAATTTTGCGCAATTTTTCCGTCTTTAAATTGCAATAACTTCGGATCTAATAAAGATATCGTAATAAAATTTACAGTTATGTGATCTGTAACTTATTACCTTTCATTTGAGCCTATTTCCAACATCATAATATGATGATTTTAAAATATTTTGTTGAAGTGCCTAGACAAGGTAACATAGTTAACGTGTCATGTAAAGGAAGGTTTTTAAAGAGCAAACAGGTGTATACTTGAATAGAAATTCCACAAGAGGGCGACATTTTAATCTTTAGTATATACAATATATATTTTATAAAGCTTAATTTATTAACCGAATCCTGCTATTTTTTTATTATGGCACTTTTGCGTGTCAATTCAGATAAATATAATTTATTAATTGACGAAAACCCAGATGGTATATGTTGCCAACCTGTAAGAATAAGTGCTTAGTCTGAAACTAACTTAGACAAACAAACTCCTAGGTGCCTCGAGTATTATAAAAAAATCATATTATTATAAAGACAATACAACTTTGAGACAGTTAAAGATTTCAAATAAATAATTCAGTTACATTAATAATACCATATCAATGTTTACTGGCCTTTTTTTATAAACTAAGCATAAGTTAATATAAATCTGGACTAAAAATTAAGAAATTCCATGGACTTTTTCTATGAAAAAAACATTCTAAGAAAAACTAATGATAATAGACATGATAGTGAGTTGTTCGAATATATTTGTTCCGTTCATTTCTCACAAAATGTGACCCTAGTTTTTATTAACTGACAATTTTCTACCTTATTTTAACACCACTGACAGAAGTGTTCTGGAACATTCGTGAAATTTGGATGCATCAGTTTCCTACAAACCGCTTTCCAACTTGACACTCATTCATTTATGTTAGAACCAGAGAGTGATGTGTCGTGATGTTATCAACATGAAACCTGTATCTATACGCAATAAAACACCGCTTCACGTCTGACAGTCTGTTATAATTTGACAGCTCTGAAGCCGCGCTGCACAAAAAACAATTTCTGCGTATTCAAGTACATGTAGTCACAAATTGCTATTTCTACTGATAACCCTTTCGTCACACGGGGAATGGCGAACGAATCCATTATGTGGTCGTACATAATAATATTTTGGTGAAACCATATGTACACAGTCCATTAAACTCACACCATCTGCCGTTTTAATCTCTGTCCCAGCTTGAAACCTAATCACCTGCATTAAAATTGAATTTTTTATTGTTTCAATTGAATTTTATTCACTCTAACCACATATCATGGTACATACATAGAGGATCACAGTTTTACAAATACGTATATAGAACATGCATAACACCACTAATTACAACTGGATAATAATTACCAAGCTATACTACTATCCGTGTAAAATTACATTTATACAGGTTCATGAATAACACACTAGGTGTCGGGTCATTGACCATACCGTTTTAAGCCACACAAGACAAATTTTGCCAGATTATTAATTTTGTCTGGCTCACTGGTCTGTTGCATGGAGTAAAATTGTGTACATGTGCACTCCTCCTATTACATGAAGATATATATTTAGTTCTCGGGTCATCCAACTTTGTACATTCGTATAAAAAGTTAAAAAGTATTAAAATGTCATCACCTAATACACCTTCGTCACAAATGGTGCAGTCTCTCATTCCTAGGCACGTTGGAGTTTGTTTCGGTTATGAACAGGTAATTTATGTGTACCTATTCTGAAGTGGAATAATGTTATTTAAGAAGGATTTCGATATACATTTCTTTACAATGCAATATTTTAAATAGTTAATACATGACATTATTATCATTTGTAACTCTACTGTGCCATAGCTGCTTAAATTGATCACATTCACATTTCTTTATACTTTTGGCATCAATGTTATGATCTTGCATTAACCATATATAATTAATGCCATTTGTTTGAAAGATGTTACTAATACATTTAATCCTCGTTGAGAGATGTACATCTTTACAATAAAGATTATATAAGATTATGTACATGACCTCATTAAGTTTTTCTTTGCTGCTTTTTAATAGTTTTGTCCAATAACAAACCATTCTCTCTTTTATGGTAACCGACAGTGGGTATCTGCCTAGCTCTCCATACATTGGCATATTATGGGAACATTTAGATATGCCAAAAATGAATTTACAAAATTTAGTATGCACTTTCTCCAGGATATCAACATTTTCATATACCCACACTTCACAACCATACAACAAGATTAACACATGTCAAATAACTTAAGCATAACATCGGTTGGTAGATTTAGTCTCCTACCCTTTTGTATGAGTGAACACATAGCATTTGAAGCTTTGTCATGCAGCAATGTTTTAGCTTTAACAAAGGATCCATTCCGATTAAAGCAAATACCCAGATAAGTGTAATCCTCGACTTGATTAATTTTTGTTTTACTGATATTAACCTTCGGTTTGTTACAGATACAGTATGTAGGGATTTTTCATAGAAAAAAAAAATATATATAGGGCTACTAAAGCCATACAAGGAGGGTTGTTTACTCTGAGAAGAGACAACGGAAGGTTTCCTATGCAATATATATGTTAATTTTAGGGCCATCTGGCATAGGCAGAGAACCAACCCTGGTATTTTCGTCCTCTACCGGGGTGTAAAAGGTCACTGGCACCTTGCCAATATGTCGTTGACTGCCAGCTAGCGTATATGCTAATTTCTAGGGCCATCTGGGTGAAGAAGGGTAAACCCTACCCTGCTATTTGGGTAATCCGCAGGGGTGCATAGTTCATTGGCAATTACTATAATCAACAAAAGTGCAGAACAAACTTCTACATAACATTGACATAAAATAATTCAACAATACACTTAAGCGTAAACATTTGGGCGGTTGTAGAATAGCCTTTCCTAAAACCAGCTTCAGCTTCACTCATTATTTGTTTTGATTTTATAAAGGTTGTTAGTCTTTCATTTATGATGGATGTGAATAATTTTCCTAAGCAGCTAAGAAGAGTTATCTCTGTAATAAAAACACGTGAATACATGGCGCCCTCTGCAGGTAAAACAAAACATTCCAATTGGTGGCGCCCCGTAGAGGAAATGTAAACATAACATACCATACTGTTGCGACAGGTTGGTCACGGGCTAGTAATATGTTAATTACTACAGGTCAGTATACTAGGGCCGGAAAGATGCGCTACTTCGTGATACGATACATATAAACAATTATCATGATACAGACTACACTGACCATGTGACTATGTCAGTAGGCCTACTCGCGCGAAGCCTCGATTAACCAGACTCCGTAAGATGGCAGCACTTTTCAACACCTCGACTGTCTTCTCGGGGTAGTTATGCAGTCGACCGATAGTCGGTTAAGCGAGACTAACTCGCGCGGAAACAAGGCAACCGTACTGCGGTCAAATAAAAGTACATACATGGTATATACGTACTATTGAATATAGCAAAGGTCCAATATACGCCGAAATGTGGATGAATGACAAATCCGTGAAGTTTCAAATCGACATTGGCGCAACCGTGAATGCGTTACTGCAAAAGTATGTCAGCAAGGATGATATATTCACCCATCTGATGTCACATTGCATATGTGGAATAGGACCACGAGAAGGTCATAAATTTCAATTCAGACAAAGAAGGATGCATCGCTGCGAGTGTGCATTGACCCGAGGCCACTCAATGAAGTCCTACAACGGGAACTGTACCAATTACCCACAATGGAACAGATGCTACCAGAGATGTCAACTACAAGAGTATAAAATCGGGCGACTGGCACTGTGAAAGCAGCCTGCTCGCCACCATCATAACGCTGATCGGTAGATACCGATGGAATCGTCTACCATTCGGAATGAATGTAAGTGCAGAGATCTGCCAGAGGAAATTGAACCATGGAACAATGAAGGGGTTTTGGTAGAGTCGTATGTGTCGCCGATAGTGGTGTTCGGGCGTGATGAAGAAGTTCATGACAAGAAGTTGAGACTGTTGCTGCAGAGATGTTGCGAAACAGAAGCTGACCAGGAACAAATGCGAGTTCAGACTGGATGAAATCGACTTCATGGGACACCGTGTGACCAGTGAAGATAGAGGTAATCCTCAAGGTGGAAAAACCGACAGATGTCAAGGGCATCCAGAGATTGCAGGGGACAGTAGGATACTTATCGAAGTTCCAACCTCGCCTCTCCAGCGTCATGAAGCCCACCAGGAGACTGACTCAGCCTGGTGTGTCATGGCAATGGACCAAAGAACAAGACGAAGCAATGGCGAAAGTAAAGAAGCTGACGAACGAGCCCGTTCTTGCGCACTACGACCACAGAGCGAGTTAATCGTAGAATGCGACGCTAGTGAAAGAGGACTGGGAACTGCACTCCTTCAGAGCGGGAAACCCATTCGGTATTGCGTATGCAAGTCGTGCGCTCACCAGCACAGAAACTCGATATGAAAGAGTGCCTGGCCATTGTATTCCCGTTGGGACGTTTCCATCAGCATACGTTCGGGAGAAGAACAATCGTACACAGTGATCACGAGCCACTGGAAATGATCGTGAAGAAACCGCTACACAAAGTACCAAGGAGACTGCAAGGAATGCTCCTTAGCACGCTGCAGTACGACACAGATGTCGTATACAACAAAGGGAATTAGATGTATATTGCAGATATACTCTCAATATGAAACATCTGATACAGCGAGGTTGGCCAGAGTCGAGGCATGAAATACCAGCCAATGTCCATGCATAATTCAGCGCTGACAGCGACAGACTGATATTATATTCCGTGGTGAACGAGTTGTTATTCCAGAGGGAATGCGGAAACTCACGTAGGAATGTCTCCACAGGGAGTGAAAAAGGTGCTGCGTAGAGCACGGGAATGTCTGTACTGGCCGAACATGGCGGCAGACATCAGACAAGTCGTTGAGAACTGCGAGGCATGCAGATCGTATGAGAGGTTGCAACGGAAAGAAACCCTCATACCACACGAAACACCGACGCTACCACGGGAGAAAGTTGGTGTAGACGTGTTCAGCTGGGAAGGACGAGACTATCAAATCATAGTCGTTGACACAAGCAACTTCTGGGAAGTTGACATAATGAACACAACAACCACAACAAGTGGATTAAACAGCTGAAGTCACACTTGGCTAGATTTGGCATTCCATTTGTGATCGTCAGCGATAACGGACCTCAGTACAGGTCGGAAGAGTTCCGGACATTAGCTGCGAAATGGGATTTTGAACATCATACGAGTGCACCAGGACACACGAATGCCAATGGGAAAGCAGAAGCGGCTTCAAAGCTGCAAAGTTGATGTTCAGTAAATGCAAAAACCCCAGACAGACCCCCGTCTTGCTTTGTTAGAGATCAGGAACAAACCAACACAAGGTTTGTGAAGCAGCCCGGCACAACGTTTACTGAACAGGAGAACCCGGACATTACTGCCGATGTCCAACAAGCTTCTAGCATCGCGAGGGGAAGAGAATCTGAACCAAGACAGAATCCGCCTCAAAGATTTGCAACGTAAATAGGCCAACCATTACAACAAGACAGCCAAAGATCTGCCCGTCTTAGAAGAAGGGTGTGTGATCCGAATGAAGCCGTTTCGTCAAGAACAAAAGGAATGGGAAAAGGCTGTTGTGCAAAGACGAATTGATGAGCGCTCGTATGAGGTGGATACACGTCAGGGGACATACAGGCGAAATCGAGTGCATCTATAATGAATACATGAGACAGAGACGACAGTACCACTTGTGCTAGTCCTGTCACATGTTTGAATTGAATTTTATTCACTCTAACCACATATCATGGTACATACATAGAGGATCACAGTTTTACAAATACGTATATAGAACATGCATAACACCACTAATTACAACTGGATAATAATTACCAAGCTATACTACTATCCGTGTAAAATTACATTTATACAGGTTCATGAATAACACACTAGGTGTCGGGTCATTGACCATACCGTTTTAAGCCACACAAGACAAATTTTGCCAGATTATTAATTTTGTCTGGCTCACTGGTCTGTTGCATGGAGTAAAATTGTGTACATTTGTACTCCTCCTATCACAGGAAGATATATATTTAGTTCTCGGGTCATCCAACTTTGTACATCCGTATAAAAAGTTAAAAAGTATTAAAATGTCATCACCTAATACACCTTCGTCACAAATGGTGCAGTCTCTCATTCCTAGGCACGTTGGAGTTTGTTTCGGTTATGAACAGGTAATTTATGTGTACCTATTCTGAAGTGGAATAATGTTATTTAAGAAGGATTTCGATATACGTTTCTTTACAATGCAATATTTTAAATAGTTAATACATGACATTATTATCATTTGTAACTCTACTGTGCCATAGCTGCTTAAATTGATCACATTCACATTTCTTTATACTTTCGGCATCAATGTTATGATCTTGCATTAACCATATATAATTAATGCCATTTGTTTGAAAGATGTTACTAATACATTTAATCCTCGTTGAGAGGTGTACATCTTTACAATAAAGATTATATAAGATTATGTACATGACCTCATTAAGTTTTTCTTTGCTGCTTTTTAATAGTTTTGTCCAATAACAAACCATTCTCTCTTTTATGGTAACCGACAGTGGGTATCTGCCTAGCTCTCCATACATTGGCATATTATGGGAACATTTATAAATTTGTAAATTCATTTTTGGCATATCTATAGATATGCCAAAAATGAATTTACAAAATTTAGTATGCACTTTCTCCAGGATATCAACATTTTCATATACCCACACTTCACAACCATACAACAAGATTAACACATGTCAAATAACTTGAGCATAACATCGGTTGGTAGATTTAGTCTCCTACCCTTTTGTATGAGTGAATACATAGCATTTGAAGCTTTGTCATGCAGCAATGTTTTAGCTTTAACAAAGGATCCATTCCGATTAAAGCAAATACCCAGATAAGTGTAATCCTCCACTTGATCAAGATCGGTATTACCAAATTTAAATGTACGTATATTACGTATCCTTGACTTTGACCTGGCAAAGACCATCATTTTTGTTTTACTGATATTAACCTTCGGTTTGTTACAGATACAGTATTCATTCAGTAGATCAAGATTCCTCTGCATATCATGCTCATTTTCGGCCATTATAACAGTGTCATCTGCATACAGGAGAACAAATAGGTTTAACATGCCATTAATACCATCATTGCTGTCATTATACAGTTTGTCAATACATTTTAGTGTATTCCAAATTCTGATTGCACACCATTGTTCATGACACGTGGTTTGATTGATTTGTACATATTCATTATAAGGTACTTTTCCCGATACCCCATATGATATTAATTTTTTTCCATAACATTACTCTGTTGATCGAGTCAAATGCCTTACTATAATCAACAAAAGTGCGGAACAATCTTCTACCTTGACATAAAACTTATTCAACAATACAAGTGTAAATATTTGGGCAGTTGTAGAATAGCCTTTCCTAAAACCAGCTTCAGCTTCACTCATTATTCGTTTTGAGTTTATAAAGGTTATTAGTCTTTCATTTATGATGGATGTGAATAATTTTCCTAAGCAGGTAAGAAGAGTTATCTCTCTGTAATAAAACACGTGAATACATGGCGCCCTCTGCAGGTAAAACAAAACATTCCGATTGGTGGCGTCCCGTAGAGGAAATGTAAATTTAACATACTGTTGCGACAGGTTGGCCACGGGCTAGTAATGTGTTAATTACTACAGGTCAGTAGACTAGGGCCTGAAAGATCCGCTACTTCGTGATACGATATGTATAAACAATTATCATAATACAGACTACACTGACCATGTAACTATGTCAGTAGGCCTATTCGCGCATTGCCTCGATTAACCAGACTCCGTAAGGTGGCAGCACTTTTCAGCACCTCAACTGTTTTCTCGGGGTAGTTATGCAGCCGACCGACAGAGATTAACTCGCGCGGAAACAAGGCAACGATACTTCGGTCAAATAAAAGTACATACACGTACTACTGAATATACCAAAGGTCCAATATACGCCGAAATGTGGATGAATGACAAATCCGTGAAGTTTCAAATCGACAGTGGCGCGCAACCGTGAATGTGTTACTGCAAAAGTATGTCAGCAAGGATGATATATTCACCCATCTGATGTCACATTGCATATGTGGAATAGGACCACGAGAAGGTCATAGGCAAAACGGTTGCAAAGTTGGTCATCTCGGCCAGTCAAACGATTTACTCGTTGCAATTCGAAGTAGTCGAAGGAAACTTTACTCCTCTTCTGGCCCGGGTCGCCACGCAGCAGAACAGATGAAACTGATAACAGTAAATTACAACTGTTTCAAACTACTTCATCAAGTCACGACAACAAACATGTTAGATGAATACGCCAACGTATTCGATGGCCGCCTAGGAACCCTACCGGGAAAAGTATACCTTCACGTGGAAGAGGGCGCAAAGCCTGTACAGAGGCCTACCAGAAGAATGTCAGTTAAACCCAAACCGAAGCTAAATACTGAGCTAGACAGAATGGTTGAGAGGGGAGTCATCTGTCCAACCGAGAAACCAACTGAGTCGTGCAACCAAATTTCAATTCAGACAAAGAAGGCTGCAAGTGTGCATTGACCCGAGGCCACTCAACAAAGTTCTACAACGGGAACTGTACCAATTACCCACAATGGAAGAGGTGCTACCAGAGATGTCAACTACAAGAGTCTTGTCAAACGTAGACCTACAACTACAATCGGGCTACTGGCACTGTGAAAGCAGCCTGCTCGCCACCATCATAACGCTGATCGGTAGATACCGAGGGAATCATCTACCATTCGGAATGAATGTGGGTGCAAAGGAAATTGAACCAAACAATGGAGGGGTTTGGGTGGAGTCGTATGTGTCGCCGATGACATAGTGGTGTTCGGGCGTGATGAAGAAGTTCATGACAAGAAGTTGAGACTGTTGCTGCAGAGATGTTGCGAAACAGGAGCTGACCAGGAACAAATGCGAGTTCAGACTGGATGAAATCAACTTCATGGGACACGGAGTGACCAGTGAAGATAGAGGTGGGAAAACCGACAGATGTCAAGGGAATCCAGAGGTTACAGGGGACAGTAGGATACTTATCGAAGTTCCAACCTCGCCTCTCCAGCGTCATGAAGCCCACCAGGAGACTGACTCAGCCTGGTGTGTCATGGCAATGGACCAAAGAACAAGACGAAGCAATGGCGAAAGTAAAGAAGCTGACAACAGAGCCCCGTTCTTGCGTACTACGATCACAGAGCGAGTTAATCGTAAAATGCGACGCTAGTGAAAGAGGACTGGGAACTGCACTCCTTCAGAGCGGGAAACCCATTCGGTATTGCGTATGCAAGTCGTGCGCTCACCAGCACAGAAACTCGATATGAAAGAGTGCCTGGCCATGGTATTCCCATTGGGACGTTTCCATCAGTATACGTTCGGGAGAAGACAAATCGTACACAGTGATCACAAGCCACTGGAAATGATCGTGAAGAAACCGCTACACAAAGTACCAAGGAGACTGCAAGGAATGCTCCTTAGCACGCTGCAGTACGACACAGATGTCGTATACAACAAAGGGAATGAGATGTATATTGCAGATAAATACTCTCAATATGAAACATCTGATACAGCGAGGTTGGCCAGAGTCGAGGCATGAAATACCAGCCAATGTCCATGCATAATTCAGCGCTGACAGCGACAGACTGATATTATATTCCGTGGTGAACGAGTTGTTATTCCAGAGGGAATGCGGAAACTCACGTAGGAATGTCTCCACAGGGAGTGAAAAAGGTGCTGCGTAGAGCACGGGAATGTCTGTACTGGCCGAACATGGCGGCAGACATCAGACAAGTCGTTGAGAACTGCGAGGCATGCAGATCGTATGAGAGGTTGCAACGGAAAGAAACCCTCATACCACACGAAACACCGACGCTACCATGGGAGAAAGTTGGTGTAGACCTGTTCAGCTGGGAAGGACGAGACTATCAAGTCATAGTCGTTGACACAAGCAACTTCTGGGAAGTTGACATAATGAACACAACAACCACAACAAGTGGATTAAACAGCTGAAGTCACACTTGGCTAGATTTGGCATTCCATTTGTGATCGTCAGCGATAACGGACCTCAGTACAGGTCGGAAGAGTTCCGGACATTAGCTGCGAAATGGGATTTTGAACATCATACGAGTGCACCAGGACACACGAATGCCAATGGGAAAGCAGAAGCGGCTTCAAAGCTGCAAAGTTGATGTTCAGTAAATGCAAGAAATCGCAGACAGACCCCTGTCTTGCTTTGTTAGAGACCAGGAACAAACCAACACAAGGTTTGTGAAGCAGCCCGGCACAACGTTTACTGAACAGGAGAACCCGGACATTACTGCCGATGTCCAACAAGCTTCTAGCATCGCGAGGGGAAGAGAATCTGAACCAAGACAGAATCCGCCTCAAAGATTTGCAACGTAAATAGGCCAACCACTACAACAAGACAGCCAAAGATCTGCCCGTCTTAGAAGAAGGGTGTGTGATCCGAATGAAGCCGTTTCGTCAAGAACAAAAGGAATGGGAAAAGGCTGTTGTGCAAAGACGAATTGATGAGCGATCGTATGAGGTGGATACACGTCAGGGGACATACAGGCGAAATCGAGTGCATCTATAATGAATACATGAGACATAGACGACAGTACCACTTGTGCTAGTCCTGTCACATGATCTGCAACGCTATGCAGCTGTTCCTGTCCCGACAAATAGCACGACCGTGAACAAGACGGAGATCAACAGTGAACCGCTGATCATCAGTCGATCAAACAGAGATAAGAAAACACCTGCGCGTCTGGCGGACTATGTACACAAGTGATTGTACTGTGAAAACATTGACCGTAAATTTGATTGTGAAGAGTGATTGAACAATAATTTCGATTTATTTGGCCAGCTTACATGATAAGTAAGAACATTTGACGTTATAGCTTACAATTATTATTAGTTGTCCGGATGTTTGAGAACATTCGATATAATTCTTAATAGTCGTATATGGACGGTGTTGCAATGAAGACTAATTGTGGGCATGTGTTTTTACATGTTTATGCACTGCACACTATTATAATTGTTTGCTATGAACAGATTAAGAAGTAGAATACACATAGCTTAAAATGACATTAAGTACTTTCAGAACAGAAGGGATGTGTGAAGATGTGACTTGTGCAAAAGGCTGTAGCTACGATCATGCGCACATGTCTTGCTCGCTCGGTAACATGGCGTGAATGCCGGAGCTGTATGCCGTACTGAACAATTCAACAGTGACAATAAACGACATATTGAAACACCAGTTGAACGAGAATTGCGAGAATAAAATATCCCACTACGAAAGAACCTTCGACTCGGTGCAAATTCAGGCATTACCTAGCATAAAGAACATGGAGTAGAAAACGTGTCCTTCAAAAATCACATACCAGCAGCTCGATGACAATCCATCTACCCAAAGAAAGCAACAAGATCAACATCAGACGAGGAGCACGATCGGGAGACACCATACTGCCTAAGCAATTAGGTCGCAGTGGGAATGCTTGTATTTGTATTGTCTATGAACACATTTTTTTCTCCTAAGCTGCCGCCTTTGCCGTTCGAGTACCAAACGCCAATCTACGATGAATGTAGCGGATATCCTGTGTAAACAGTAAAATAATTATGTTGAGAATGCATGCCAGGAGCATTAACACATCGCGCGTCGCATCGTGTATCGCATCAAGCATCGCATCCTGCAACGCGCATCGCATCGCATCGCATCGCATCGCATCGCATCGCATCGCATCGCATCGCATCGCATCGCATCGCATCGCATCGCATCGCATCGCATCGCATCGCATCGCATCGCATCGCATCGCATCGCATCGCATCGCATCGCATCGTGCATCATTCCTGACGGATCGCGCATACTGAAACTACGTAGGCCCGTATGTTGCGTAAAGATGTCGCCGACACGCGCGTTAACGACGTAAGACGTGACGTCACGACATCAAACAATAAGGCCGTCTGAAAATGGCCACGTTTCGCTTCTCCTGTGTGTCATGGTGGCTGCTGGCGATGGCGCGACTGCTGCGCACCCTGGCGGTGATTCCACCTTGCGGTCCGGTCGACTGTGCCGAGCTGGCGTGCTGGAACGTCACGAAGCCTGCAATCCAACAAGTGTTTGCGCCAACGTCGCTCTGGTTGACTTGTGACTTCTGGACGGCGGGCGGCGGTTGGACAATCATGCAACTGAGGCGCGACCCGAACCTTAACTTCTACCGGATGTGGTCGGAATACAAGCACGGCTTCGGGGTGAGGGACACGTTCTGGCTCGGCCTCGACCACGTGCACCGGCTGACGAAGGACAAAGTGACGATACTACGTATCGAGCTGCAGATGGGCCATCCGCCGCACACAAAACACATCGAGTACGAAGGTTTTTCTGTCTTGAACGAAGCCCACCGATTCCTGCTTCAGCTCGACGGTCCAACCGCCGACAATACTCTTCCAAACGCTTTGATGAACCACACGGGTCCGTTCTGTACCAGGGACAGTCCCGACAGCGCGTTCTGTCGCGGTGAGGCCTCCAACTTCCACACGGGGTGGTGGTTCTCGCCGGAACACGCCAGACTCGGAGCTGACCTCAACTCCAAGATGCGTTCGCGCATACGACAGGAGCGCGTCTACTGGCGCGGTGTCCGCGACATCACGACGACGGCCATGAAGTTCCGACCTAAGTCGTTCCTCGCCGGGCAGCGACAACGGTCGTGCAACAATACTTGTCCGAACGGGGGAACATGTCGCCGTAATGCGTACGGGCGGTTCCACTGCGACTGCGCGCCCGGATACAGCGGTCGACAGTGTCTAGTCCGACTAAACGATAGAGACAGAGAGCCTCCTGGTGTTATACGGTACGTACAAATACAATACTTTGTTCACCCAGGTACACGTTTCGTCAGAGATAACTTAATTCGCAAGGATCTATTATATTATATGGGCGGACCCAGGCTAGTCTTTGGGCCAAGGTACGTAAGGATATATACTTGTCGGTATAGGGCAAATCTTTGTATTACGACATGTAAAGGTTCACTGACACTGGTAGATGTGGCACGTCTTTGGGACACGATATAGAAATGGATACACCGATCAATAAGGACAAGTCTGGGTTGCGGTACAAATGGACACATTTGTCAATAGAGACACATGTCATGCACTGGTAGATGTGCCCTGGAAAATTCAAGGAATTCTAAAACCTCAGTTTCCCACAAACCACCATTTAAACCTGACACCCCTTCATTCCTGCTAAAATCAAACTGTTAACTGTCGTGTTGACATCAGTCATCACCAATCTAAATGACCTCAAATCAATACGCAGAAAAACACCGACTGTCATATGTACTAATTTGACAGCTCTGGTTGCACGCTGCACAAAAACATAATTTCAACTCACTACACACTACACGTGTGCTAAGAAATTCAGACAACCTGCATAATGCTACTACTATCTATAAGGTACTCTTGGGGTAATGGCGGATGAACACGTTATTGCTGTCTTACGTCAGTACCCAAGTTGTGTGGGTGACTGACCCCGAGCGGGCAATCTATACACAGTGGACCTACTGGATTATACACTTCAACCTACGTACACACTATACACATGCTTGTTTTATCTTCAGGGCGGAACTGGTCCTTAGTTGGCTGCTGCTGGTGTTCAGCGTGCTGGCACTGGTTGGGATGGTGTGTACGCCGCTACACGCTTGGCTCGTCGCAATAACAAGTCGACGTGAAGGTGCCGACGACGAACGAACCCGTCTCATGTATTAGCCATTACTAGTCGATAGTCAAATAAATCACGTGTCATTTAGTGTGTGTTTACGGAGAATTTGAGACGGCATTGGTCAACGTAGTGTGTTACTACTTGTGTGTGTGTGTGTGTGTGTGTTTGTGTGATGTGTGTGATGTGTGTGTGTGTGTGTGTGTGTGTGTGTGTGTGTGTGTGTGTGTGTGTGTGTGTGTGTGTGTGTGTGTGTGTGTGAGTCTGTGTGTGAGTGTCTGTGTGTGTTTTTGACTGTACTGTATGTATGTGTGTATGTGTGTGTATGTGTGTGTGTATGTGTGCGAGTGTCTGTGTGTGTGTGTGTGTTGTGTACTGTATGTATGTATGTATGTAGTGTGTGTGTGTGTTGTGTGTGTGTGTGTGTGTGTGTGTGTTGTGTGTGTGTGTGTGTGTGTTTGACTGTACTGTATGTGTGTGGTGCTGTGTGTGTGTGTGTGTACTTGGTCTGTGTGTGTGTGTGTGTGTGTGTGTGTGTGTGTGTGTGTGTGTGTGTGTGTGTGTGTGTGTGTGTGTGTGTGTGTGTGTGTGTGTGTTTGACTGTACTGTACTGTATGTGTGTGCGTGCATGCGTGTGTGTAGTACTTAGGTCTACAGTGTGTGTGTGTGTGTGTGTGTGTGTGTGTGTGTGTGGTGTGTGTGTGTGTGTGTGTTTAAGATCAACTCACACAACAAAGACTACACAATGGGTTGGAATAATCAAGGGTAGACTACACAGGGTGGAATTGAGGGGTGTATTACATAAGAGTGGACTACACGTTATATGGGGTGGAATATACAGGGGGGTGTTAGACAACAGTGAACAGCACACGACTGAACCCAGGGGTGAACCAAAATTAAACTATTCCACAACTACTATGTGTGTAGTTGGGTTACACACTGGGGTAGATGATTCAGGATGAGCTATTCAGGGGTAAATGACACCCGGGTGGTTAATACAGGGGTACACTAATCAAGGGTGAATAACTGTGACTTCTGATGGTTACTGTAGGTTTTTCTGACCAAACCTGTTTCGATGTAGTGCTCAGGTGCACTACATGTCCTTATGCAACTACAAGATGCAAAGAATACATCATATATAATTCATCTGCAATATGAACAGATATTATTTATTATATATATACATAAAAGCTTTAACAAAAACTAGACCATGGCACACAAGTCTGACTGGGTACCACAGTTGACATTCTTAGCACCAAATTGAGTCTGATTCTATAAATCAGTTCCTTTGTGGAGAGTTTCTTTGCAGACTCTTCCCAAGTAAATATATCAGTTCTTATTGTGAACCAATCCATGCTGACATAAAATCTTCAACTGCCTCATATATTAACAATACAACTGAGATATACTGATTATTATAATACATGTAATGTAGCACTGAGATAGTCATTATCATAGTACATATAATATAGCATTTGAACACCAAAACAGATAATACAGCACGCGTGTATGAGTATACTTTATAATGTTACTGCTTTACCCATATAAAAAGGACTAAATGAGAATTGGATTACCAATGTAGACCAACAATTACATAAACATATATATATATATATAACTAAATATATATGTGTATATATATATAATGTATATAATGTGTATATATTGTTCTTTTAAACCTTCTTGATATTTGGTTCCTCTTTGTCTTGTTCAATTTTGTTTGTCAACAAATAAGACTGAGCACGTTTCTCTTTGACAACGTCTGGTAATTTTTCTAGAATAACTTTTGATTGGCTTTTCATGGGTTCTCCAGAAAGATGCCCCAAGACTGCTCGGCTTTTTTGGTCAGCAACCAGAGATGTGGGTGAATCCAACTCCTTAGTCACCACATGTGACTGAGCATCATGTGACTGAGCATCATGTGACTGAGTGTCATGTGACTGCCTCTGTGTCTGGGTGGTGGGCAGAGACAGTTTGGCTTGTCGTCCGTAGGGTCTGACGTGGTAGATGAGATATTCCAGAACGTACATCATGTTTGGAGGAATGTAGTGGAACGAAATAGCATAGTCGCTACAGCACTCAGGGCCCTGAAACACAGACACACTCAACATCAATGGAGGCCATGAAACGCACACATCACAGGACTGTCAGGGCCCTGTAATCGAAGACCCTGAAATGCATACACAATGTCACACGATTGCCGGGGCCCAGTAACACAGACACATACTCAGGGCTTTATGCAGGATAAAAAAATTGCCAGTCACACATTGTTTTTGGACACATGGATGTCAACTGTTAAGCCAGTTTATAAACTTTAAATGTTTTTTTTTACCTAAAAACACATCTGACAGTATTTATACTAATTTCAAAGGCATAACTGACGATATCTATGACTTCAAGACTTTTTTTAAACCTGTCCACCACCCATCCAAAACTGGTTTTACCTATGCAAATGATAGGTGGACGGGTCTCTGCATAAAGCTATGCACATATTGAAATAGCATCATGAAGGATAACACAAACAAACTCTCACACTGTGGACTGTGAGTGAGGAGCCTAATACATTAAATAACAATGTAGAAACATGTAACATCGCTGATGGCTTTGAAACAAACACAGAAAGGCTTATAGCATCACTGACGGTCCAGTAAGGTTCTAACACAGATAGCAGGCACTGAGTACATGGCATCATCAAAGCTCTGTCAAACGGAACAACTTAGTACCAATGAGGACCCCGTAAGTAGCATATAATAAAAAAGTGGGTGATTGGCTGGTGATGGATGATAGTCTATGGTGGGTGATTGGCTGGTTATGGATGACAGTCTATGGTGGGTGATTGGCTGGTGATGGATTACAGTCTATGGTGTGTGATTGGCTGGTGATGGATGACAGGCTATGGTGGGTGATTGGCTGGTTATGGATGACAGTCTATGGTGGGTGATTGGCTGGTGATGGATTACAGTCTATGGTGGGTGATTGGCTGGTGATGGATGACAGGCTATGGTGGGTGATTGGCTGGTGATGGATGACAGTCTATGGTGGGTGATTGGCTGGTGATGGATGACAGGCTATGGTGGGTGATTGGCTGGTGATGGATGACAGGCTATGGTGGGTGATTGGCTGGTGATGGATGACAGGCTTTGGTGGGTGATTGGCTGGTGATGGATGACAGGCTATGGTGGGTGATTGGCTGGTGATGGATGACAGGCTATGGTGGGTGATTGGCTGGTGATGGATGACAGGCTATGGTGAGTGATTGGCTGGTGATGGATGACAGGCTATGGTGGGTGATTGGCTGGTGATGGATGACAGGCTTTGGTGAGTGATTGGCTGGTGATGGATGACAGGCTATGGTGGGTGATTGGCTGGTGATGGATGACAGGCTATGGTGGGTGATTGGCTGGTGATGGATGACAGGCTATGGTGGGTGATTGGCTGGTGATGGATGAGTCTATGGTGGGTGATTGGCTGGTGATGGATGACAGGCTATGGTGAGTGATTGGCTGGTTATGGATGACAGGCTATGGTGGGGGGGGTGATTGGCTGGTGATGGATGACAGGCTATGGTGGGTGATTGGCTGGTTATGGGTGACAGGCTATGGTGTGTGATTGGCTGGTGATGGATGACAGGCTATGGTGGGTGATTGGCTGGTTATGGATGACAGGCTATGGTGGGTGATTGGCTGGTGATGGATTACAGTCTATGGTGGGTGATTGGCTGGTGGTGGATGACAGGCTATGGTGAGTGATTGGCTGGTTATGGATGACAGGCTATGGTGGGTGATTGGCTGGTGATGGATGACAGGCTATGGTGAGTGATTGGCTGGTGATGGATGACAGGCTATGGTGAGTGATTGGCTGGTGATGGATGACAGGCTATGGTGAGTGATTGGCTGGTGATGGATGACTGGCTATGGTGAGTGATTGGCTGGTGATGGATGACTGGCTATGGTGAGTGATTGGCTGGTTATGGATGACAGGCTATGGTGGGTGATTGGCTGGTGATGGATGACAGGCTATGGTGGGTGGTTGGCTGGTGATGGATGACAGGCTATGGTGACTGATTGGCTGGTTATGGATGACAGGCTATGGTGGGTGATTGGCTGGTGATGGATGACAGGCTATGGTGAGTGATTGGCTGGTTATGGATGACAGGCTATGGTGGGTGATTGGCTGGTGATGGATGACAGCTATGGTGGGTGATTGGCTGGTGATGGATGACAGCTATGGTGAGTGATTGGCTGGTGATGGATGACTGGCTATGGTGAGTGATTGGCTGGTTATGGATGACAGGCTATGGTGGGTGATTGGCTGGTGATGGATGACAGGCTATGGTGGGTGGTTGGCTGGTGATGGATGACAGGCTATGGTGACTGATTGGCTGGTTATGGATGACAGGCTATGGTGGGTGATTGGCTGGTGATGGATGACAGGCTATGGTGAGTGATTGGCTGGTTATGGATGACAGGCTATGGTGGGTGATTGGCTGGTGATGGATGACAGACTATGGTGGGTGATTGGCTGGTGATGGATGACAGACTATGGTGGGTGATTGGCTGGTGATGGATGACAGGCTATGGTGGGTGATTGGCTGGTTATGGATGACAGGCTTTGGTGGGTGATTGGCTGGTTATGGATGACAGGCTATGGTGGGTGATTGGCTGGTGATGGATGACAGGCTTTGGTGGGTGATTGGCTGGTTATGGATGACAGGCTATGGTGGGTGATTGGCTGGTTATGGATGACAGGCTATGGTGGGTGATTGGCTGGTTATGGATGACAGGCTACAGTGAGTGATTGGCTGGTGATGGATGACAGGCTACAGTGAGTGATTGACTGGTTATGGATGACAGGCTATGGTGGGTGATTGGCTGGTTATGGATGACAGGCTATGGTGGGTGATTGGCTGGTGGTGGATGACAGGCTACAGTGAGTGATTGGCTGGTTATGGATGACAGACTATGGTGGGTGATTGGCTGGTGATGGATGACAGGCTACAGTGAGTGATTGGCTGGTGATGGATGACAGTCTATGGTGGGTGATTGGCTGGTGATGGATGACAGGCTATGGTGAGTGATTGGCTGGTGATGGATGACAGGCTAGGACAGGTGTGTAGCTGACAATGTGTGACAAACAAGGAAAGATGATTGGTTTGTTGAGCTAACACACCAGGATGAGTCAACCACTGATGGTCACAGGATAGCGATGGACTGCCACGTAGCAGAACGTTGCAAACAGTACTGGGTGCCACAACGACAGTACCTCCTTCGGCTTGTAGTAGTTATAACTCCAGTACCAGTTGTCTTTCGGTACTGCGCCAGGGATGAGGTGGTCCTCGGGCTGGAATGGGTGGAAAGTCTCTCTTCCCAACGAGTCACGGGAGTCACCAACCGACACCCCAACCGCCTGGAGACAATGTCCCAGTTCGACATCCTCTGCCGCGCCTGGGCCACTCATCTCAGGACAGCGTGTCTTGTCCTTAAGTGACGTCTTCACGAAGCGTCGCAAGGCTTCCTTACTCAGCACATAGCCAGCGCCACCACTCATGTATCCCTGGGGCACATAGGCCTTGAAGCGTCGACCAAAATATACAGGGGTCACGGGGTCGTGGTCCTGTAGTAGGTGCCGTAGGTTCTCGATAATAACATACGTGTCATCGTCTGCTTTGAGGAACCAGTCCGCGTCATCGAAGTGGTGGTCGTAAATGTACTGGAAGGCAGCACGCGTCTTCGTCCACAGGTTGTCTCGCCCCTCGCTCACAGGCAGGCCGACTGCAGGAAGGTCAAGGTCAAACTGTGAGCTCATGAACAACAGTTTGTTGCAGCGCTGTCCCCAGGTGGCCTTGATGTGACGTGCCTTGCTCTGGAGAGTGGCTGGACTTGTCATCACCCAGCAGAGGACACGAACCTTGCTGTAGAGGTCATTGGCAACTGTGTCATCGGTGTCTGTAAAACAATATATTGTTGTGATGTTAATTACTGTTGTTTAATTATCTGACAGTGGTGTTTTGATAAAAAACAATATCCCCCACCGTCCGCCCACGCGATATTGAACAGGAAGCTTAAAGGGGGAGTGAAGCGGCTGAACAACACAGCCCAAACATAAGAACATATAATTTACAGCACTTGTCACCATAATTTGACAAGCACAGCGTCACGGTATATTTTTAATATTTTTTTAAACTGAGCTACTTTCAACACAGGGCGCTGCCATCTTGCCTAGGGCCTTTTCCGGTTTGACTGGCGTGTTGCCTACAATCCCGGAAGCCGCCAGTCGATAGGCGACGCAGCATAGCTCTCGCAAAAACGGGCCAAATGCATTAAAACAAACATAATTAAACAATTTAATGCACTGTATAGCTAATAGATATACTATGATTGTTAGTAAGCAACTTTTCACATACTTCCACGAAAGGATTCCTGCCGAAAAAGCAGGTTAGAGATGATGAAGTTGGCGTGTCCGCCGGCGGAAAGTTCGACAAGAGTCTGCGGTGGTCACTTTCAAACGCCGATTGCAAGCCTAATTACAAACGTGACGAGCACAAAGAGACACTGAACATAAAAACATAAGTCTCGATCAAAGCCACAGGTGCATCTTTGGCCGATTTGTTTGCATATAAGTACGCAGCGACAAAGTAATGTTTGGTGAACTGAGAGGGAAAACCGGACACGATTTCCTTATTTGGAAAGTGAAGCGGCGCGTAGGAAATTACATGCCGAAACCAGCTTGTTGTTGCCAAGCCGACTCGGCACTTACGAGTACCAACGTGTATCGTTACGACTACAATTTAGTTCCACAGTTGTATGTCATCGTCTGTATAATATACGAATGTTACCTAAGCAAAGTTTAAATGTAATAAGAAATTTGAATGTAATAAAGTAAAAATATGTGTGGACAGTATTATTTAATGTGAAATAAAGAATGTTTATATAATCCACGGATTTAGGTCAACAGTTCGCCGGCGAGCTGTACCTAGGGCTAGACCAACGCCGGTTCGTTGGTTGCTAAAAATAGCTCGAGTCTCTAGGTACAAGTAAACTTTTTGTTTCTGA
The DNA here is from genome assembly GCA_025642075.2 of Ridgeia piscesae. Classification (NCBI taxonomy): domain Eukaryota; kingdom Metazoa; phylum Annelida; class Polychaeta; order Sabellida; family Siboglinidae; genus Ridgeia; species Ridgeia piscesae. The sequence goes on along the minus strand of JAODUO010001374.1, from coordinate 1,640 downwards.
CATAGACAGTCGCCGGTGGTGGAATAACCTTCTTCAAGATAATGACATAAAAGAAATGACAGCTACGACCATGCATGCGTATGACGTTTATTTTAAACAATACTCGTCGTCATATGCAAATTAGAGTGACTCGCTAATTAGTCAACAACAGTCAAGAACTGTCAGTCATATTACAGGCATTACTTGGAATTAATTAACAGAAACAGCAAAACACAAATTTATGTTATTATTTAAATTAGACTGTTAACTGCTTTCAATAAAACACTACCGTATATAATGTAATTGATTTAACCCATAAATCAACCGATTTAAATCATTCAAGAAAAAAAACTCTGGTTTTATTAGCTGCTAATTTATAAAGGGAAGATCTTATTTAGCGCAGCAACCAATCCTCAGGATTGCTGAAAGCGCTTTACACTTTATTTCCCCGACAGACCTGTTCAATCAGATATACCATCTCAACTTCTCTGGGAAGCATCCAGCGATATGCTATAATTAATGTGCGAAAGCTACTTGTACACATATCCACCACTATCTATAGCCATGCAGGTACTCATTTTTACAGCTGAGTGAACTGGAGCAATGTAGAGTGAAACAAAATTGCCCAAGGTTTTAGCATCACAGCAGAGAATTGGGGACATAGCTGTTGACTTATGAATACACTAGTGAATACACTAGTTTGCTTACAAGTTAATCTTGGCCATTACATGAGGACACTGTTTTTTGACATAATGCAAGCTGAGGATGTGCTGTTTATATGCATTTTATCATCGAAGCCAGAGACCAGAACGACAAGTAGGAAATGGCGAGAAGCAGCCATGCAGGTTAGTAAAATATTATTGTCATTATGAGTATGGTATCATTGTATTTGTTTCTGGTAACATCTGTACATGTGTGCATCGCACAACTTTCTATGAAATAATGAGTATAACAACAATAAAACATGCTACAGAATCAATCACACTTAACATAGTGTCACTATTAAGTATGTTAATGTGTCTATCCAATGACATTGCCCATCACAACCCAAGTCAATTGGCAATATTACATGGGAACACATTTAGTATTTTAATTTAGGCAGTAGAATATTGTATAACTTCATGTATGCCTCTGCTGTTATTGCTGTAGAATATGCATGGTCAAAATATACAATACACAATCAATCTTTTACTAGTAATTGTTTTGACATACATAATAAGTCACTAGTGTCCGATATTAAAAAATTGACAGATTAATAAATTTCTAAATAACCGACAACGTTTTTTATCCCCCAAAACATTATGTACCCAAATGTGGATCTCACCTTTAAGAATTTGCAGTTTTGCTTTGCAAATGACAAACAAGCACACATTTGTTTTAGTTGGGGGTCAGAATAGTCTCTGACAGCAGGTAGTAATATCACTGATCCCATGATTAAAATTAATAGTTACATGAGTGAAAAACATTTAGAACCTTACATTGGCCCATAGCCTGCATTGTTACCTGCAAGGGTTGTAAACATCATGATCAAAGTACAACAGAGGACTGCTGTTACTAATTGCAGTTAACAGCCTAGTGTAAATTAGGCAATAAATCACAATCTTAGTAGTGTCCTGTGTTTCCTAGCAAAGTGAAAAAAACTTCCAACCCAATAAAACATC
>JAODUO010001373.1:102500-108501 GCA_025642075.2 Ridgeia piscesae | reverse complement strand
TCTGTGTGACACTGTGCACCCTCTGTCTGTGTGACACTGTGCACCCTCTGTCTGTGTGACACTGTGCACCCTCTGTCTGTGTGACACTGTGCACCCTCTGTCTGTGTGACACTGTGCACCCTCTGTCTGTGTGACACTGTGCACCCTCTGTCTGTGTGACACTGTGCACCCTCTGTCTGTGTGACACTGTGCACCCTCTGTCTGTGTGACACTGTGCACCCTCTGTCTGTGTGACACTGTGCACCCTCTGTCTGTGTGACACCCTCTGTCAATGTGATAATTCCCAACATTTTAATCTTTATTATGAACTCTTAGTCCATTAATTTTACTTGTTTTACAATAATTTAATCACTTTATTCATTCATTTTTCATTTATTAATTATATTCAGAATAACGGTCGGATTGGGAATGGCACAAGCGAAACAGGCGTGATTTAGTTACGTGTGTGTATGCGTACGTGCGTGCGCATGTGTGTATATTTGGCCTCAATAATGCAATATATACTTTAATGTATTCTTGCAATGAGCAATACATCCGAGACACGCCTGCGTGTGAGAGATAGAGTCTAGAGCTGTCCAAGACTTGTGTAAAGATACACGTGTTCGTGTAACATATAATACAAGTGCAACTGTCCTGAACTCCATGAATTGTTCGGGTCTTCACACGTTCAATAAAGCAAAACACCAAAATAGCGCCTGGAGCCAAAATGGGCCACCAGTGACTAGAACCGTTCATTACCGTTCTTATTTGATAGCACCGGTACCATTCAATTCGAGGTAATCATCCCTATTTTTTTGGTAACAAAAACTTAAGTGAACATTCCGCGACGCGACCGGCTACAAATGGCGACGTTTAATGAGCTACGTCGTGCGCTGAAATGACTCTGTAATTTGAATTGAAAGACGGCGACGACAGGTCGGCGCGTCGACATCTTTGTCACAACCACAAATAAAGTAACGTTTTGTATTTTTGATTGTCCTGAAGCAGTTGTTTGCTCGCTTAAACGGTGACAATGTTTTCGTGACGCCAACGTAGACGTGAGTGGGAAGGCGATGAAATATGTCAGGTGTCACCAATCCGCAAGCAAACGTACACTTATACGGCGTTTGCACATGTGCACGTGTTTATTGTGTCACGTGACGTGATCGACTGAAATATTCGGTGTCACCAATCCGACACGCACTCGCTCACTGGCACGTGACTCGCTGATCGACTCGACTCGACTCGACTCGACTCGACTCGACCCGACCCGACCCGACCCGACCCGACCCGACCCGACCCGACCCGACCCGACCCGACCCGACCCGACCCGACCCGACCCGACCCGACCCGACCCGACCCGACCCCGACACCGCCCACGACCCGACTCCACCCCTCACACTCCCTCACCGCCCGCCACCACCCACCCCCGCCGCCGCGCACGCCGCACGACCGCACCGCACACGCACCGCACACCACACCGCACACGCACACGCACACGCACCGCACACGACACGCACCGCCCCGCACACGCACACGCACACGCACACGCACACGCACGACCGCACACGCACACGCACACGCACACGCCAGACGCACACGCACACGCACACGCACACGCACACGCACACGCACACGCACACGCACACGCACACGCACACGCACACGCACACGCACACGCACACGCACACGCACACACACACACACCACACACACACCACACACACACACACACACACACACACACACACACACACACACACACACACGGTGTTTCAACGATGTAGCCTCTATTGATAGATGCATTTCAGCTGCCTTTTTCAATTAGATCATACAACTTGAGGGATCATGTTTAATGAGCAGCGCGCATGATAATGCAATATATATTTACAGTCACTTTTGTTAACTAGTGAACCGCCGTTGACTAACGTGAACATAGCCTCAATTATATATTCACACTACATGTAAGTATTAACTGTTAATGATTTGCCTCGTAGCCGGCCATTATCTTAGGAAATAAATTGCTGTCTGTCGCGCCTCGGTTTTGGCGGAGTGCCGCCTCGTGCGTGCTTGGCTGAACATAACCACACGTCGTCTTGACACGCCGTCTTTATACATTCTGCCTAACAACAGATTGAATTATTCTATTTCTTTAATCAGCGCCGATTGAAATTTATTTGAGGCTCTTCCTGGGTGTTATTGTTCCCGTGGTATCGTTCCGCCTGACTGATCGGGCATTGTGGGGAAGAGTCGTTATCCGCGTGACCTCAAAGCGCTTGAAGGAGCTCCCCCGCGCTCTCAACGCGTCTGTGATATATGCATTCAGCCGCGCGGAACGAATCAATTTAGCCCGGCCACTCGGAAGTCCGAGGCGCAACAATAATGGAGGGTGTCGTGAGAGAAGACTGCTTTGATGTGACACCAACATCCAACACCATACCTGTTGAAAGACCTCCAACAGGTGTATTCAAACGACTGACCGATAGCCACGCCACACCCATGACGTTGTTACGCGAATCTACTACAAACGTGTCTTTGTGCAAGAACTCGCCCAACTCCGTATAAAAAGTATGCTGAGTACGGTCAGCTGTCAGGCTCGTTCTGGACAATCGCGTTACATTCGTCGTGATTATCAGCATAACAACTTATCATGTAGCAGCATATTTGTATCCGTAGTTAGACAACTACGGATACAAATATGCTGCTATTTGATTGTATCTTTCATCGTACACCGAGATCGAGATTGTCTCATAAATATAAATCAATGTTCCGTTTCGGTGTGAGTCGAGCGCGGGATTTCCAGTACTTAGGCACAATAAAATGTGTGTAACTACTTCGATTCCCATTAGAATAACACAAACTAGCAATTACTTTATGTAATGATAATAATGATATTTCTATTGAAGGTAAAGAGGGCCTTACATGGGTGTATGTGATGTTGAAACAACATTAAAGAACATCAAAAAATGACAACAGCAACAACAGTAGCCCACGATAACATCTCTCACAAATCACGTTACCAACCTGCGGCTGACGGCGTTAAGCTGTGGCTGTGGTTTTGATTTGGCGCACGTGAGAGAGAGAGAGAGAGAGAGAGAGAGAGAGAGAGAGAGAGAGAGAGAGAGAGAGAGAGAAAGAGAGAGAGAGAGAGAGAGAGAGAGAGAGAGAGAGAGAGAGAGAGAGAGAGGAGAGAGAGAGAGAGAGAAAGAGAGAGAGAGAGAGAGGAGGGAGAGAGAGAGAGCTGTATTATGGGGATAATTTGTTCGAGTGGGCCGTAAAACAACACGGGAATGACTCAAACCGCAGTCCGTCCGCACAATCACTGCATCACCCACAGACACGGAATAATGGTGCTTGTCAGTGCCATTTTTATGAAAGTTGGCCGTCAACATGGCGCGCTGCATCTATACAATTTAAATGTACGTTCTTATACAGCGCTACACCAAGCCTTATGAATGCACACTTCGCCTTGCACGCACCTCACACTGCAACAACCGTGTTCACTCCAACACCACCCTGCAACAACCGTGTTCACTCCAACACCACCCCAACAACCGTGTTCACTCCAACACCACCCTGCAACAACCATGTTCACTCCAACACCCCGAACACGTGTTCCTCTGAACAACGTGCTCGCTCCACACAAAACATGTTCATAGCTGAACAAGTGTTCACTCCAACACTGCGCTGCAACAACCGTGTTCACTCCAACACCACCCTGCAACAACCGTGTTCACTCCAACACCACCCTGCAACAACCATGTTCACTCCAACACCACGCTGCAACAACCGTGTTCACTCCAACACCACCTGCAACAACCGTGTTCACTCCAACACCACCCTGCAGCAACCGTGTTCAATCCAACACCACCCTACAACAGTTGTGTTCACTCCAACACCACCCTGCAACAACAATGTTCACTCCAACACCACTCGAACGCTGTTCCTTGTGAAAAGTGCTCGCCCACAAAATATTATGTATTGCGTATAGGAAATTGAAACACACGAAATGAACGGCATTGCCCAAGCTATGAATTGGCAATGAGAGGATTCGACACCTGACTAGCTCCCTTTGTTTTCAGCTGAATCACTTGCGTCTCTTGAAGGTGCTAATTTGTGAATAAAACTTTATAGTCTGATATTTATAACGTGCAAATATAAATACCTGTCTGTCTGCGGTTGTCACATGTAATATTATACCACATACATAATCCGCGACGGAGGTAACGGTGCATTTAAGTGGAACCCGTAGGCCATGTGATATTTATTTCAAATTCCATCGAAATTACATACATTTCATCGAAATTACATACATACATGCATGCATGCATGCATGCATGCATGCATGCATACATCATACATACATCATCATCATACATACATACATACATACATACATACATACATACATACATACATACATACATACATACACACAACACACATACACACATACATACATACTACATACACACACATCACATACATACATCATCACATACATACATACATACATACATACATACATACATACATACATACATACATACAACATACATACATACATACATACATACATACATACATAAAACACATCATAAACACATACATAACACATACATAAAACACTACATACATAGTCATACATACAAACACAACATACATACACACACACCAGACATACAACCACAACATAACACGCACACACGCACGCACGCACGCCGCACACGCAGCACGCAGCACGCACGCACGCACGCACGACGCACCCCACGCACGCACACGCACGCACACACACGCACACGCACACACGCACGCACGCACACCACACGCACGCACGCACGCACGCACGCCGCACGCACGCACACACGCACGCACACGCACGCACGCACGCACGCACGCACGCACGCACGCACGCACGCACGCACGCACGCACGCACGCACGCACGCACGCACGCACGCACGCACGCACGCATGCATGCATGCATGCATACACACTGACGAACGTACGCACGAATACACGCACGCATTTACATACGCACACGCACACGCACACGCACACGCACACGCACACGCACACGCACACGCACACGCACACGCACACGCACACGCACACGCACACGCACACGCACACGCACACGCACACGCACACGACACACACACACACACACACACACACACACACACTGGCCTAGGCGGGAAGTTGCCATAAGGCAATAACGATAATTGAGTACATACTAGGATCACCACGCAAGTATGGTGTTTTCCTGTGGGTGAAAGTCTTTTCTATTGTCACGTAGCTTCTGCATGCCTTGCTTAATAATACAATGCTATGTGTTCATTAAGTACAGCGACAGCACTTCTAATATACGACCTCCAGTTAATTGTTTAATTAGCTGCAATACCAGTTAAACTGATGTATTAGTTGTCTTCCATTCCAATCCCCAGCCCGATCCAGCGTCATTTCGAACACTTATTTCATCAACGAAGACTATAAAATCAACATGGCAGCACATCCCGATGACGTAGCGGCCATTACGTAGCGGTCACGTGCTCCACGGCAGTTGGGCTCGGCGAGTTTCATCAGGATATGTCCTCGTTGACACGCCCTCTAATCGTTCGGTATTGCCTGTGATTAAACACCCGGGGCGAGTCGATCAGTGGCCCGACCACTTTGTTGACAGCCACTGACCAGCGGCCGAAGAAGACCTCCGGTTTACAGCTATTGTGTTGTTGTAACACCAGAAAACAAGACAGGTCTAAAATAAATACCACCCCTGTTGTCAGTAGTGCTCCCTGGGTCGACGTAGTGATGGTTGCAACGCTAGCAAATATACATAATATAAATAATATTCGTTGCAGGTTCAAAAGGGCGACGATTGAAGAGAAAGTTAGTTCACATTTACGGATAAACCTTATTCGTGACAACGTAGAAGTGTCAAATACCATTCGTATTGCTATGGTATAGGGCCTGTAAATGGGTCACGACACATGGCGTGACTCCGCGCGACTGAAGCTTATTGGG
>JAODUO010001373.1:87500-92500 GCA_025642075.2 Ridgeia piscesae | reverse complement strand
GCAAATTTCGGTCAAAAATATTTGATGATACGATCTACACAGCGCTCATATTCAACGTCAACTCATCGCGTCTGTTTCGAAACCACTTGTGACTGATACATGGCAATACGGTGTCCAACCTATATAATGATATAGGACAATACGGTGTCCAACCTATATAATGATATATGACAATACGGTGTCCAACCTATATAATGATATATGACAATACGGTGTCCAACCTATATAATGATATATGACAATACGGTGTCCAACCTATATAATGATATATGACAATACGGTGTCCAACCTATATAATGACATATGACAATACGGTGTCCAACCAGCATAATGACATATGACAATACGGTGTCCAACCTATATAATGATATATGACAATACGGTGTCCAACCTATATAATGATATATGACAATACGGTGTCCAACCAGTTTAATGATATATGACAATACGGTGTCCAACCTATATAATGATATATGATAATACAGGGTCCAACCTATATAATGATATATGACAATACGGTGTCCAACCTATATAATGATATATGAAAATACGGTGTCCAACCTGTATAATGATATATGACAATACGGTGTCCAACCTATATAATGACATATGACAATACGGTGTCCAACCAGCATAATGACATATGACAATACGGTGTCCAACCTATATAATGATATATGACAATACGGTGTCCAACCTATATAATGATATATGACAATATGGTGTCCAACCTGTTTAATGATATATGACAATACGGTGTCCAACCTATATAATGATATATGATAATACGGGGTCCAACCTATATAATGATATATGAAAATACGGTGTCCAACCTGTATAATGATATATGACAATAGGTGTCCAACCTACTTAATGATATATGACAATACGGTGTCCAACCAATATAATGATATATGACAATACGGTGTCCAACCTGTATAATGACATATGATAATACGGTGTCCAACCTGTTTAATGATATATGACAATACGGTGTCCAACCTATATAATGATATATGACAATACGGTGTCCAACCTGTTTAATGATATATTACAATACGGTGTCCAACCTATATAATGATATATGACAATACGGGGTCCAACCTATATAATGATATATGACAATACGGTGTCCAACCTATATAATGATATATGACAATAGGTGTCCAACCTGCATAATGATATATGACAATAGGTGTTCAACCTATATAATGATATATGACAATAGGTGTCCAACATGTATAATGATATATGACAATAGGTGTCAAACCTATATAATGATATATGACAATAGGTGTCCAACCTGTATAACGATATATGAAAATAGGTGTCCAACCTGTATAACGATATATGACAATACGGGGTCCAACCTGTATAATGATATATGACAATAGGTGTCCAACCTATATAATGATATATGACAATAGGTGTCCAACCTATATAATGATATATGACAATACGGGGTCCAACCTATATAATAATATATGACAATAGGTGTCCAACCTATATAATGATATATGACAATAGGTGTCCAACCTGTATAATGAAGAGCGCAATTCCAAAGATAGGAATGTGCATTAATAAGCGTTTTATTTAAATATATATACACGATGAAAAAAAAGTATTGATCGAGAGTCACCGCCAAAACCAAATGTACGTTAGTTGATTGTTCCACACATGCAGCCTCCCATCCCTCCATTTCCCACCATTCCAACCTCTCACCACAACCTTATACCGTTTCACACTTCAACCCTCCCTTTCTTCTATGCTCCATCTCTTCCACCTTTAACCCCCGCTCTCCATTCCTGCCACTAACCACCCGTTCACTCCACTCACCTCACTTCCTTCCACCCTGCCACCCTACCACCGTTTTGGGGTTTCTAGCTTTCTACTATCCTATCCTTCCTAATTTTTACCATATCCTTAGCCTTCCCAGTCCCACACGCCACCCTGACACACTCCACCCTGACACACTCCACCTTCACACACACCACCCTCACACACTCCACCCTCACACACACCACCCTCACACACTCCACCCTCACACACACAACCTTCACACACTCCACCCTCACACACTCCACCTTCACACACACAACCCTCACACACTCCACCCTGACACACTCCACCTGCACATACACAACCCTCACACACTCCACCCTCACATACTCCACCTTCACACACACCACCCTCACACACTCCACCCTCACACACACAAACCTCACACACTCCACCCTCACACACACACAACCCTCACACACTCCACCCTCACACACTCCACCTTCACACACACAACCCTCACACACTCCACCTTCACACACACAACCCTCACACACTCCATCCTCACACACTCCACCCTCACACACTCCACCTCACACACACAACCCTCACACACTCCACCTCACACACATAACACTCACACACTCCACTCTCCTACACTCCACTCTCCTATACTCCACTCTCCTACACTCCACTCTCCCACACTCCACTGTCCTACACTTCACTCTCCCACATTCCACTCTCCTATACTCCACTCTCCTACACTCCACTCTCATATACTCCACTGTCCTACACTCCACTCTCCTACACTCCACTCTCCTACACTCCACATTCCACTCTCCTACACTCCACTCTCCTACACTCCACTCTATCACACTCCACTCTCCTATACTCCACTCTCATACACTCCACTCTACTACACTCCACTCTATCACACTCCACTCTCCTACACTCCACTCTCATACACTCCACTCTCCTACACTCCACTCTATCACACTCCACTCTCCTACACTCCACTCTCATACACTCCACTCTACTACACTCCACTCTCCCACACTCCACTCTCCTACATTCCACTCTCTTACACGCCACTTTCTCACCACACACGCAGCTACACTATCGCGGCATCATACTCTTCCTCAAAGGCTCAATAACCCTAATTTGTGGGTATTTGTTTGCACCCATCCCTCCCACGTACGGCACGGTCTACATACCCCATCAACCCTCCCTCCCCTCCACCCCCTCCCTCAGATGTAAGTGACCATCATCGTGTGCCATCATCCATCACGTGATCGTCACGCTGATGGAGCGTTATCTCCCCGTCTTATCGATAAGACACGCAGTGCCCCGGGGCGGCGCGTCGACACGACCCATTACGTCGAGGCGAGAAGCACACATTGGGCCGACCTGTGCCACCCTCTACGGCAGGTCGGTGTACGGTGTACGGTGTACGGTGTACGGTGTACGGTGTACGGTGTACGGTGTACGGTGTACGGTGTACGGTGTACGGTGTACGGTGTACGGTGTACGGTGTACGGTGTACGGTGTACGGTGTACGGTGTACGGTGTACGGTGTACGGTGTACGGTGTACACTGTTCACTGTCACTGTTCACTGCACACTGCACACTGCACACTGCACACTGCACACTGCACACTGCACACTGCACACTGCACACTGCACACTGCACACTGCACACTGCACACTGCACACTGCACACTGCACACTGCACACTGCACACTGCACACTGCACACTGCACACTGCACACTGCACACTGCACACTGCACACTGCACACTGTACACTGTACACGACCCGCCGACAGTGCCATCGCGTGTCGTCAGTGCACACGTTGACGGGATGGGGAGTGACCGAGCCGCGACAGGGCAGTTGTTTCGTCGGGAACTGACGATATATGCATTAGTATTGTTTCCGCGTCGACATTAATGGTAACACTCTACTAGGCAAAGTCATACTTTAAAAAAGTTAGCGTGCGGTTTTAATTAAAAAAACAATTATAGATGTTGATGTTTGTCTTTAAGATTCTGACGAATACCATTCAAAACCGATACCATTCCAACGGATGGTATTCGATGAACATTGACTAACACAGTTGTCCGTCCAACACATGTAATTGTCCCTAACTTGTCTCTGACATTGTATAAATTGAATGGGTGAAATATGCCATTCGTGGAAACATCAATACCCGATTTCAGCAAAGACGAACTGTTGTTGTTTTAAACACACAAAACTACATTACAACATTGTAACCATCAGTCATAGTACGGGCTGATCGACCAGAACCACTACCAATAACTGATTGTTGTCGCTCAGATAACTACCCTGCGTGACGATTGTTATCCCGTGACTGGTATTCAGGGAAATAATTGAGGTCAGAGGTCATCGAACACCCAGTCGTATCAGCGTTGATATCTGTCGCACCGCAAAAAGTGCACAGGAGACGCTGCAGTTTGTGATGTGACAACATCAACATTGAATAGTTTGACGTAGACAGTACAATGGGAACATATCACATGTCGTTACTAACTAACGACACATACCACAAGACGCAATATGACGGATGTTGCTAGAATAGGAAAACAACTTAAAAACACACTTGCACTTGTTAGTGTACCAACAAAATGGTCCTACACGACCAGCACGCGAACACGACAACCGCGAGCACGTGACATTCATTCACCAGTGATGTAGTTCAGATGTAGCTCAACTAGCTTTGTAAATGATAATCAGATATATGTTAGGAAAAGGTAACGTTGTAATAATATAACATCACTAAATCGGTAACAAAGGACGAGTCTTTCAAGTTAATAATTTGTAATATTAAGTTTAAAGGAAATCGAGAATATGTGAGGTTAATAAATTCGAAAATATTCGTCTTTTTACCAACATCTGGAGCAATGTGACTTCCAAGTTGGTGGCCTCCATGTAAATGATCAAGATAATGAATAGCATAAATAATAATTGAAATAATAGTTGAAACATCCTTCTACTATTTTTATTATAATAATTATTATTGATTATTTAAGTTTCGAAATGGATCATAATATTTAGAGTGTTTAACTTAAAAAAACTAAACTCTATGCGTGCAGTAACCACACACACGTTTCCGGTTTCCGTGTTTGTTTCACTCGGATTAAATCGTATAAACACAGACCGATTCGGCCACCGTAATGATCGATCTCCCGCCGGCTACATGGCGAAC
>JAODUO010001373.1:80000-82500 GCA_025642075.2 Ridgeia piscesae | reverse complement strand
GGCAGGCAGGCAGGCAGCCAGCCAGCCAGCCAGCCAGCCAGGCAGCCAGCCAGCCAGCCAGCCACGCCAGCCAGCCAGCCAGCCGACTGACTGGTCAAACAATACATTTTCTGTCTCACGACTAATTATAAGTAACGATCACAAAGGAGTTATGGCCAGTCTAAATAACATACATAAAGGGGCGGTTTGTCGGTTGATGGAGTCAGCGACAAAGACCGACTAACTCTGTTGACACCTTCCGCCCGCACCACACCCTGCAGCCGGCGACACCCGTCTCATGGGCACCACGCGCTGACGCGTCGACACAAACACACAGATCCTTGTGTCGACACACGGGATCTTTGCGTCGACGCACGGGATACTTGCGTCGACACACAATGTGTCGGCACACGGGATCTTTGCGTCAACACAGGGATCCTTTTGTCACACGGGATCGTTGCGTAAACACACGTGATCTTTGCGTCGACGCACGGGATACTTGCGTCGACACACAAGATCCATGCGTCGGTACATGGGATTTTTGTGTCGATGCCCAGGATCCATTCGTCGACACACGGGATCCTTGCGTCGACACATGTGATCCTTGGGTCGACACACGGGATCCTTGGGTCGACACATGTGATCCTTGGGTCGACACACGGGATCCTTGGGTCGACACACGGGATCCTTGGATCGACACGCAATAATAATAATAATAATAATAGTTTATTTTCACTCTCTCTGGGCAATCAAAAAGAAATGTTTACGTCGACACACCGGATCTTTCTGTCAACACTATAATAATATTTGTATTGCAATAGAAGGCCCTTAGTGCATGCATGTATATCGTGTTGCAAAAATCATAAATTGTACGAATTGTTTACGTCAGTACGTCTTCGCAGACACGTCTTAGACCTGTTGTATAATGTTATGTTTATTAATGACAGCATTAGCATAATGTCTGTCGGTAAAGTATAAATGCGTACGACACAAGGTGTAAACTAATGGAGGGTATTTACAAAGACGTCCAACCTGATGGCGTGACGTATGAGGGTGTCTATGTCCCACCGATTAGAGCAGTCGGTCTTAAACCTACCCACAGTAGGGTCGCGGGTGACTTGTGTTGGGTCATCAACGGTCTTCAGTGACTCTCGATATGGTCGTGTTTGTTTCACTTGCCAACGTATACCTGGTGTGTGCACATAAAGCAATCCATGCAGTTTGAATGTTGCATGACTATGAAAAGTTCTCTGTATTTGAGAGTACACCAAGCTGTGACTGTCTGTAGCAGTGAGCCCGCCTAGCTGTCACGCTTGTCGTGGTGCGATGGTGGTAGAGAGTGGTGTTGTGCTCACAGCCTCACACGGTAGTTGACGGGTGGGCGGGGATGCACGCAGAACGGGGAACTGCATCAGGCTGGGACATATTTTTAATGTCACAACTACATTTCTGAATGAACTATTGGTAAGGCTGTACAACTCGATTAACAATTAGTAATATATATTTTACACCGTGGATTGTCGATCTGGTGATATCGTAGGACAAGAGATCATCACCAAATCGTGGAAATGTTTGTTTCTTCCGCCAGATGGGTAGACCTGGCACCTCTGATTAATATGCAAGGGTTGTGCTTTCTATGGATAAACCAATTAACGGTGTTGATTTGGGCACTCTTACAGGTTCAGCAAGTAATGTTAATTAAATATATATTCTTATTAGGTATTTAACTTGGTTATGCTATATCGCATTGGCATATAGGAAGGATGACTGGCAAACGAACGTACTGTATATAAACAAACCATCAGATACAGACACAGACACGTACTGTCTATAGACAAACCATCACACAGACACGTACTGTCTATAGACAAACCATCACACACAGACACATACAGTCTATAGACAAACCATCACACACAGACACGTACTGTCTATAGACAAACCATCACACACAGACACATACTGTCTATAGACAAACCATCACACACAGACACGTACTGTCTATAGACAAACCATCACACACAGACACGTACTGTCTATAGAAAAACCATCACACACAGACACGTACTGTCTATAGACAAACCATCACACACAGACACGTACTGTCTATAGAAAAACCATCACACACAGACACGTACTGTCTATAGAAAAACCATCACACACAGACACGTACTGTCTATAGACAAACCATCACACACAGACACGTACTGTATATAGACAAACCATCACACACACTCGAACTGTCTATAGACAAACCGTCAGACACAGACACGTACTGTCTATAAACAAACCATCAGACAAGTACTGTCTACAGACAAACAATCAGACACAGACACATACTGTCTATAAACAAACAACAGACACGTACTGTCTATAGACAAAGCATCAGACACAGACACGTACAATTTATAGACAAACTACCAGCCAGACACGTACTGTCTATAGACAAACCATCACACACAGACACGTACTGTCTATAGACAAACCACCAGCCAGACACGTACTGTCTATAGACAAACCA
>JAODUO010001373.1:70000-75000 GCA_025642075.2 Ridgeia piscesae | reverse complement strand
GGGAGGTGTATGTGGATCCTGAGGTGTACAGTTATGGTGTTGATAGTTTCAAGTGGTGCAGTTGGAGATTAAGGAATTTCAATGCTAGAATCAGTTAAGGGTTCTTTGGTGTCTCGGGGGGGGGCTACGTTTGTTTGTTCAGTCAATTCTCTGGCAGCTATTCACCACCGCTACATTGACTGTGATAAGACACACGAGACGACAACGAGAGGTGGTCGGTTGTTGTGTAGCGCAGTTCTCAGTAAGGAAAGTGCTCAAAGCGATTTTCACATATTATTCATTTTCAGATCAGTTCAATCAAACAACATATGTACTGCACAACACTGCGTTACACATACATAAATAATAAATATATGTCCACCACTCTTTAGAGCCAGGTAGTCATTTATATAGCTGCGTCATCTGAAACTGCGTGGAGAGAAACTATTTTGTTAAACTTCGTCACGGTAACAAAAAAGAGAAAACAGTATCCTCGGTGAGCGCTACCATTGTATAAACCAGAAACAGCCAACTAGAGCAGGCCAGGAGCCTTTAGGTGGCTTTCCAGTTGCGTAATATTCAACATTTTATGAGAAGTCGGTCTATCTACTGTACGAGGCCATACGCCACTTATTTGTGTGCACCTGTCATGACGCCTGGCAGTAAGTTCATTTGTTTGCAAGCTTATTTGCGTGTTTGCTTGAGTATTGCCGATCCCATAAATGCACATCGTTTACCCAAAAAAGCTCGTGGATGCGTGGTAACATGTGTATGCTCAATGAGTGGTTTCCATCATGGTCCATACAAATGTCGGGGAATGGCCACAGTCGAACCACCGCCACCACCGGCCGTAGTGTCTGTCAGTGGCAGTACACGTAACACTGCTCAACCTAAACATTGGTACGTAGTAGTCACACTCTCCAATAACCGCGCTATGAGTATGCCAGCTGCATTCGCTGACACAATGCCGACACCTGGCGAGCAATGGCACAAAAAGCGCGCGCAAGACAACGTCAATCAGCACAACGGCGACTTCCGATTGGTTGTTACGGGCCGGTGGGCGTGGCGACGAAAACCAAGCACCTGTCTATGATATGGCGCTAGAGTTCTTAGACAGCGCTGACGCCTGAGCCTGTCTTTTGACGTTAACGAATCTATCCGTGGGATGCGCTCTGGGAAGAGAATAGGTCTAAATGTAACATCACCAACATATACGTAACGTTCGGTTAAAGCGGTGAGGAAAATACTCCGTGTTGTTGGCACCTAGATGGCGGAACCTGGTGTCGGCGCGTGTCGCTGGGGAAGGCGGATACGACGGACCCAGTAGACGGCGGGCGAGACGACACGACACGACACGAGACGACACGAGACAAGTCGAGTGGAGACTAGACGAAACAGCAGTTACAGCCAGTCGGTGGAGACTCGTCTCTACGTTCCGGCAGATATGGGGCAATGCTCGGACTCCGGTGAGTCGAACATTCCCCGTAAATGTTGTGTGACCGAACCACACCGATAACATGATGCCCTGCTGGTGTATCCATATGTATGTGTGTATGTATGTGTGTGTGTCTGTCTGTCTGTCTGTATGTATGTATGTATATACAAGATACACACACACACACACACACACACACACACACACACACACACACACACACACACACACACACACACACACACACACACACACACACACACACACACACACACACACACACACACACACACACACACACACACACACAAGAGAGAGAGAGAGAGAGAGAGAGAGAGAGAGAGAGAGAGAGAGAGAGAGAGAGAGAGAGAGAGAACACACACACACACACAGACACACAACACACACACACAGACACACAGACACACAGACACACAGACACACAACACACAGACACACACACACAACACACACACACACACACACACACACACACACACACACACACACACACACACACACACACACAAAACACACACACACACACACACACACACACACACACACACACACACACACACACACACACACACACACACACACACACACACACACACACACACACACACACACACACACACACACACACACACACACACACACACACACACACACACACACACACACACACACACACACACACACACACACACACACACACACACACACACACACATGTTGTCTTCCCACCTCCTCCCCTGTTGTTTTCCCACCTCCTCCCCTGTTGCCTTACCACCTCGTCTTCTGGGTCCGTATCTTCTTCTTGCAACCGTGCCTTGCAAAATGACATTTACAAGGCAGGTTTATCTAGTTGACCATTTTAGTTTCCTTTTCTTGACTCTTGTCCAGCACGAAAGTACACATGATAAGCAAGTGGAAATATGAATGTATAGCACATCACATAGTTAGAGCGCATTTAGACTGTACTGATGCTAAAACGATCTCACAAACAAGATCAGACGAAAATAAACAAAACAATGATATCATTTAAGTGTCAACGCTTAATGTATAGATGTACGTCATACTTTGACAACTACTTGAATTGTTTGATAGGAAACACCCGAAAGTATATTTTTAAACTCTGTTTTTAAGCTACTGATTGTACAGGCAGCTACACAGCTGTGTAGTGTACAGGCAGCTGTACAGCTGTGTATTGTGCATGCAGCTGTATAGCTGTGTATTGTACATGAAGTTGTACAGCTGTGTATTATACACACAGCTGTACAACTGCCTATACAATACACAGCTGTACATCTGTCTATATAATACACAGCCGTACAGCTGCCTGTACAATACATACACAGCCGTACAGCTGCCTGTACAATACATACACAGCCGTACAGCTGCCTGTACAATAATCGTGTGATGCGTCAGTTCTCGCGGCGCAGTAGCGGTGTATTGCACAGGCAGCTGTACAGCTGTGTATTGCACAGACAGCTGTACAGCTGTGTATTGTACAGGCAGCTGTACAGCTGTGTATTGAACAGGCAGTTGTACAACTGTGTATTGCACAGGCAGTTGTACAACTGTGTGTACTTTGTGCGTGTTTCGGTCGTTGTTGGTCTCACAGCTAGCAGTTGGTTCTACGAAGACCATTTTCTGTATTAGTATGTTTACGCTATAGCTGTACCATCGTCGAGGCTCTGACTGTTCGTGTGCTGTCGTTAATTGCCTGTGTCTACGTCTGTGTGCTATAAGTGGGGTTGAAGTGGAAAATTACTATTATTGTCCGCAACTAAAAACACTCGGATTAAGCGCAAGAGAGGCAGTGAGTATAGTGAAACCATAGTCACAGCTTGTCGTCATTTCACGTGGCAAAGTCACTGAAAGTGTACACTAACCTAATACAATATTGTCTCACATCGACCTGTGGAGCATGGAACATGCCTAGGGCTATTGTACGAGCAAGCAGTCCCCTCTAGAGATCGTCTCAACGACAACATGCCCATTGTAAAAGGTAGTTTACTCTAAAAAATAAAAAATAAATTCTTCTTAAGACTTAAGACAGTCCTGCATGTTGGCATATCAAAGACTTCACGGAAGCGAACATAACACAAACCTTGTCGCAGATAGTTTTGCAATATTACTGTCGGTTATTCTGCGGTATGTATAAATATGTGGCTTACAAATATGGCGAAGCAAAGTGTACAAACATCACAAAGAGCAATAAGTAAACGATATATAATTTTATAAGCATCTGAGAAACATATCGTTGAAATTGCATATTTGGTCCGTAGTAATTAAACAGATTAGTTACTCGGTGGTTTATTTCCCGGTTCGGTCAAGTAGTTCGAGCACATCTTACCATCTTGGTTACTATGAATTTGTTACTACGACCTTTCGTCGTTTGTTCATGGGCAAAATGTGAAAAAATTGACCTGTTCATTCGAACATCAATTTAGTTCTCGAAATGGTTGTGCAGTGATATTGTCATGGATAATATTGTACTTTGAGTAAAATAAGCAAAACAAAATAGGAATGTTATGCCAATTTCGCGCGTTGAAAATTACAAGGGCGAGCCCAACAAATTCAAGTTTTTAGAAAACAAACTTCAAACTTTAGCTTGCAGCTTCGCTGCCGTTCTAACTAAAGATTCCGCTTAAAAGATCCAAGGGATATATACACCACTTAAAAGAATGATATGCATTTACAGGCCGAACAATACAACCAGCCATATCGCGAGTTGCCCCTAATAATATTGCAAAGATTCCCTTACCTTACGTGTTTCCACGTTGAGTCCACGTTGTTTAAATAATAAGCACTAAATTGTTAAATCAATCCAACGACGAGAAAAACGCACTCGAGCGGTCCTAGTACCAACATCTCTTGTATTGTTTACAACGAACTAACCAATCAAATAAATTTAGTTCACAAACCAATTGGAACAACTGATGTGTCCGGCGATCCGAAGGCTTGTTGATGCTCCCAGTTAATCAGCCAAATGACCGGTCACTTGTCCGGTTGTTTAGCCGCTATTGAACGGTCCTGATCGAGATGAGATGTGTGGAAGGCAGCCACGCGGCCACGCGTGTCGACTCGTTCATGGCACGCTCCCATCGTCACGGTCCACTGAAGCCGATGTAGTGGCTGAGTACCCGCGCAAACGGTTCTGCTTCCAGCCGTAAGCTAGTACAAAACGGCGCCATACATTCACAAAGCACGCCACACACATACATTTCACAGTCTACTGCATACGGCGGACCGGTGATGTAAAATCGCCTATAGGCGCCATCGGAATATAGCGTTAGGGCAAATATCGTACGCATACGTTGCACGCATGTATGTATCATGTATGTGTGTATACAGAGTTTTTACACACACACACACAACACACACACACACACACACACACACACACACACACACACACACACACACACACACACACACACAACACACACACACACGTCTGTCCCGGTGTATCGACTTCGCAATGCTGAATGGTGTCGTAGGTAGTTGTCTTGCTTGTGTGGTGTGTTGCCATCGTGGGAGGTATGATATCAACAAGGCAATGTATGACTTTGAC
>JAODUO010001373.1:50000-65000 GCA_025642075.2 Ridgeia piscesae | reverse complement strand
GCATGAACACGCGCCCTTCAGTTGGTGCATGAACACGCGCCCTTCAGTTGGTGCACGAACACGCGCCCTTCAGTTGGTGCATGAACACGCGCCCATCAGTTGGTGCATGAACACGCGCCCATCAGTTGGTGCATGAACACGCGCCCTTCAGTTGGTGCACGAACACGCACACTTCAGTTGGTGCACGAACACGCACACTTCAGTTGGTGCACGAACATGCACACTTCAGTTGGTGCACGAACACGCACACTTCAGTTGGTGCACGAACACGCGCCCTTCAGTTGGTGCACGAACACGCACACTTCAGTTGGTGCACGAGCCCGCGTCTCGCGACAAAGTGCTGACCGCGGACAATGCGTCCGTGGGGGTTGCTGTATGGCGCGGCGGCTTCATTTGGCGGCCAGCGGGAGACAGACAGGGCCTGATGGGCCGGGCCTCGTACGCCCGCTGTCCTTCAGGTCCCCCGGGGCACTGACGTGTGACGAGACGGCCCCCGGGGAGACAGCGAGTATGTCGACCCGGACGACATTCGCCATCGCACTAACTAGGGGACGTGCTAACTGTAGTTGCCATCTTACCCCGTAGTAGCACACCGCTCGCTCCACTTATCACCGCGACTCGATCCCACTGAACATATATTTTGATCGATATTTCTCGGTAAACCGAACTTGAGAGTGGCGCTCTCTGGTGGGTGGTTCATCACCCAATTCATTGACTGTTCCACCTTTCTACGACAGCTCGAACAGCATTATCTGCTAAATAAAATCTGGTAAATCTGGTAAATGACTATGTGTCTTTGTGATTCTGCGAATGCGTCGCCTGTTGGTAGATGAAAGGCCAACGCCCCGAGGAAGCAAATATACACAGACAGACGTGAGTGAACCTCGGAACCTGGGATGAGATACTGTCAGATGCCCCCAAAGGTAGCGCATTAATATAAAGATCACCCTCAGGGGCTAGGGACGCTGTGTGCACAAACATCGCACACCTATTCTACATTGTACTTGCTAATTGTTGTATTAAGCAATTATAATGCGTCGTCGCTGATTGGACGAGAAACACCGGCAGTCCCTAGGGCAAATGTCAGTTGCTTGATGTAGTTCTGATATCACTCCTCACTCTTCCGAGACTGTTTACAGACTCGGGCTTCAACTCCAAGAGCCCATCTATGAACACGGAAGGACTTGTATCATTTTGTTGTGTTTTCGAGATGCCGTATCTATGGATTAATGGTTCATAAAGATCTCCATGTAT
The DNA here is from genome assembly GCA_025642075.2 of Ridgeia piscesae. Classification (NCBI taxonomy): domain Eukaryota; kingdom Metazoa; phylum Annelida; class Polychaeta; order Sabellida; family Siboglinidae; genus Ridgeia; species Ridgeia piscesae. The sequence goes on along the minus strand of JAODUO010001373.1, from coordinate 63,746 downwards.
CCGTCTCCTTCACATCAACCTTATCTCCCGTCACCAACACCTCATATCATCTCCCTCTCTTGCCCCCCTCTCATGATTACACACTCCCTAACCGTGTTTAATATTCTTGATAAACGAGTGTCCACCTACAGTTGTTCCACAGCCTGTGCTGCTGTCACAGGCCGAGTTACCCATTCACTTATCGTGGAATCGATCAACAGATCGAATGTCGCATGAAGTAAAAATACGATGTGATATTATTTTTAATTCAAGCAAAATATAGCATAAAGTATTCTTCTCGTATGCTTATATGCAACAAGTATGACACTACAGGAAATGTCTCGACAGTTAAGTCTACCAGACACTACGGCCGGAACGCTACACAACGTCGACATACATATCGCGACACAGACATCACGATACGATATTTAGCCTATCGCGATAAATCACGTCAACCCTCTTATCTGTCATGTATAAGTTGCTCGCGCGCATTGAAAACACAATAATGTGTACCGATGTTACATACTACACTGCATAACTCGATATACACGTACTACACGGTATAACTCGGTATACACGTACTACACGGTATAACTCGGTATACACGTACTACACGGTATAACTCGGTATACACGTACTACACGGTATAACTCGGTATACACGTACTACACGGTATAACTCGGTATACACGTACTACACGGTATAACTCGGTATACACGTACTACACGGTATAACTCGGTATACACGTACTACACGGTATAACTCGGTATACACGTACTACACGGTATAACTCGATGTGTCACAGCAGTTGTGGCTGGCGCCTGACGTCTATTGCTTCACAAAGGTGACGCGATTGCTGTCTCACCCACCTCTATCGTATACCGCAGCCTATCGCGATACGGATATTGTGTACCGTGTACCACATCGTGCGGTGTGTATCGCGGTGTATTGTCCGGCCCTGTTAGACACCAGACCGTTCGTGTAACCAATTCAACATGCGTTAGTAAGCCACTTTTGGGTGCGATCCGGGGTTAAGGACAGTTGCGTACATCAGATTGTTTTCTCCATAAAGATATGTTTTCTATTGGTGTATCTGCCTACAGGGCGTATCAAAGGAGACTGTATATTGCGACACGAGGAACAAACCCGACAGCTGGGTCGGGAACTTTCTAGGCCGCTGCTGCCGCTAAATAACATCCCCGGTATCGATTTTTTTGTTGCGAATTCGACACCGATTTTAATTATGTCGTCTGCGCTCGTCGACACTGCGTCAGAAGTGTGACGTGTGACACCGACAGTAAACCACGCAGTGACAGGCGCGTCTCTTCCCGGCCACTAGTGTCTTGTCTGTGAAATAGAAAACGACTCGATCAAAGGCGGTGGACTCGTCGCAGAAAGGGTCGCGACGACAAAGCGTTCAGCTCACTGCCCTGTAGCGTCTCGGCACTGTCTCACTCTCACTGCCCTGTAGCGTCTCGGCACTGTCTCACTCTCACTGCCCTGTAGCGTCTCGGCACTGTCTCACTCCCACTGCCCTGTAGCGTCTCGGCACTGTCTCACTCTCACTGCCCTGTAGCGTCTCGGCACTGTCTCACTCCCACTGCCCTGTAGCGTCTCGGCACTGTCTCACTCCCACTGCCCTGTAGCGTCTCGGCACTGTCTCACTCTCACTGCCCTGTAGCGTCTCGGCACTGTCTCACTCCCACTGCCCTGTAGCGTCTCGGCACTGTCTCACTCCCACTGCCCTGTAGCGTCTCGGCACTGTCTCACTCCCACTGCCCTGTAGCGTCTCGGCACTGTCTCACTCCCACTGCCCTGTAGCGTCTCGGCACTGTCTCACTCCCACTGCCCTGTAGCGTCTCGGCACTGTCTCACTCCCACTGCCCTGTAGCGTCTCGGCACTGTCTCACTCCCACTGCCCTGTAGCGTCTCGGCACTGTCTCACTCCCACTGCCCTGTAGCGTCTCGGCACTGTCTCACTCCCACTGCCCTGTAGCGTCTCGGCACTGTCTCACTCTCACTGCCCTGTAGCGTCTCGGCACTGTCTCACTCCCACTGCCCTGTAGCGTCTCGGCACTGTCTCACTCCCACTGCCCTGTAGCGTCTCGGCACTGTCTCACTCCCACTGCCCTGTAGCGTCTCGGCACTGTCTCACTCCCACTGCCCTGTAGCGTCTCGGCACTGTCTCACTCTCACTGCCCTGTAGCGTCTCGGCACTGTCTCACTCCCACTGCCCTGTAGCGTCTCGGCACTGTCCCACTCTCACTGCCCTGTAGCGTCTCGGCACTGTCTCACTCCCACTGCCCTGTAGCGTCTCGGCACTGTCTCACTCCCACTGCCCTGTAGCGTCTCGGCACTGTCTCACTCCTCACTGCCCTGTAGCGTCTCGGCACTGTCTCACTCCCACTGCCCTGTAGCGTCTCGGCACTGTCTCACTCCCACTGCCCTGTAGCGTCTCGGCACTGTCCCACTCCCACTGCCCTTCCCCTACCCACGACTGGACACAGGTCACAGGAGAGAAAACAAACTCAAAGTGGCAGTGACTCACAGTCCCGGTGTCGTGGTTTATATTAGGCCGGGTCCAGATTCGGCACGAATTTGCCGAACTGGCGAACGCGACGGTAGCGGGCCAGGATTCTCCGTCAGATCAGATAAAAGCGGGCACTGCGCTTGCGCGCGCATGCGAGGTATGCATTTTGCCGAATGTGGAACCGGTCGAATCTGGTCCCACGTCACTGGCAATTATACGTCACGCAGGACAAATACCAGGTAAATAACTGCAGCATCAGAGCTGCGCAAGCCGGAACAGCTCTTGGTCTCTTTCGGCTGCCTCGGTAAAGGAATACATCGACGATCGAATAGATACTTTCTGTTGTCGTCACGGTCCCAGTTATTCGGTGCTGCTATTACAGTCACGGTGTATATCAACGCAACCGACCTGATACGGATGCCAATTTTCAATTAAAGTATTCATGTGTCTAATGCATCTGAGAGATTCGCCAGGCGAAAGCTCGCGTGGCGCACATTTGTTTTAACGTCTTATTAAAACTTAAATCCAATTTAAAATAGTGTATATAACACTGGATGCAGGGACCAAGTTGACCATATCATCTCAGTCGGTTGACCGTCGTCTCGGTCGGTTTTCCGTCATCTTAAACGGTTGGCCATCATCTCAGTCGATTGTCCGTCGTCTCAGTCGGTTTTCCGTCATCTTAATCGGTTGGCCATCGTTTCAGCCGGTTGTCCGTCGTCTCAATCGATTGTCCCTCATTCTATTCGGTTGTCCATCGTCTCAGTTGGTTGCCCCTCATTTTATTCGGTTGTGAGTCGTCTCAGTCGTGTGTCCGTCGTCTCAGTCGGGTGTCCGTCGTCTCAGTCGTGTGTCCGTCGTCTCAGTCGTGTGTCCGTCGTCTCAGACAGCGAGTGTTCAGACTGCTCACATGGCGCAGACAGCGAATGTTCAGACTGCTCACATGGCAGACAGCGAGTTTTCAGACTGCTCATTCAGACTGGTCACATGGCGCAGACAGCGAGTGTTCAGACTGCTCACATGGCGCAGACAGCGAGTGTTCAGACTGCTCACATGGCGCAGACGGCGAATGTTCAGACTGGTCACATGGCGCAGACAGCGAGTGTTCAGACTGCTCACATGGCGCAGACAGCGAGTGTTCAGACTGCTCACATGGCGCAGACGGCGAATGTTCAGACTGCTCACATGGCGCAGACAGCGAGTGTTCAGACGGCAGACACCGCGGTGCGACACGCGCTGTACACGGGCAAACATCGACCCCGCGCCGCTGCCATTCAGCGTCATTGTTCGTCGGCGCGTTTAGTGTTTGCCGGGCCCGACTGACGACCGACACTGCTCGGTGGCACTTTATGGACGTACAAGACCCGACATTCGATCCAGCCCCAGGCGGCCGTCACAACTGACACGCTGACAGTGCATGCACTTTCACGACAAATGGAGCAATAATTGCTATGGTAATTACAATCTCTGGACTAGATTCGTCTATTCTGTTCGGTCGTACGCAAGATATCGAATGGGCAAGAACCCTGATGTTGTGGTCTTGATACTGAGACACCCAGCTGGTCGCAGCGGCTTGTATTAGTCACAGCGCAGTATCACACGCCACACAGCTACTGCGCACTTGCTCTTGTTGCTGCTGCTGTATGCTGCTGTTTGCTGCTGTATGCTGCTGTATGCTGCTGTATGCTGCTGTATGCTGCTGTATGCTGCTGTATGCTGCTGTATGCTGCTGTATGCTGCTGTATGCTGCTGCATGCTGCTGTATGCTGCTGTATGCTGCTGTATGCTGCTGTATGCTGCTGTATGCTGCTGTATGCTGCTGTATGCTGCTGTATGCTGCTGTATGCTGCTGTATGCTGCTGTATGCTGCTGTATGCTGCTGCATGCTGCTGCATGCTGCTGCATGCTGCTGTATGCTGCTGTATGCTGCTGTATGCTGCTGTATGCTGCTGTATGCTGCTGTATGCTGCTGTATGCTGCTGTATGCTGCTGTATGCTGCTGATGCTGCATCGTATGCTGCTGTGATGCTGCTGTATGCTGCTGTATGCTGCTGTATGCTGCTGTATGCTGCTGTATGCTGCTGTATGCTGCTGCATGCTGCTGTATGCTGCTGTATGCTGCTGTATGCTGCTGTATGCTGCTGTATGCTGCTGTATGCTGCTGTATGCTGCTGTATGCTGCTGTATGCTGCTGTATGCTGCTGTATGCTGCTGTATGCTGCTGTATGCTGCTGTATGCTGCTGTATGCTGCTGCATGCTGCTGTATGCTGCTGTATGCTGCTGTCTGCTGCTGTATGCTGCTGTATGCTGCTGTATGCTGCTGTATGCGTTGCTGCTGATGCTGCTGTATGCTGCTGTATGCTGCTGATGCTGCTGTATGCTGCTGTATGCTGCTGTATGCTGCTGTATGCTGCTGTATGCTGCTGCATGCTGCTGTATGCTGCTGTATGCTGCTGCATGCTGCTGATGCTGCTGATGCTGTGATGCTGCTGTATGCTGCTGTATGCTGCTGTATGCTGCTGTATGCTGCTGATGCTGCTGTATGCTGCTGTATGCTGCTGTATGCTGCTGTATGCTGCTGTATGCTGCTGTATGCTGCTGTATGCTGCTGTATGCTGCTGTATGCTGCTGTATGCTGCTGATGCTGCTGTATGCTGCTGTATGCTGCTGTATGCTGCTGTATGCTGCTGATGCTGCTGTATGCTGCTGTATGCTGCTGTATGCTGCTGTATGCTGCTGTATGCTGCTGTATGCTGCTGTATGCTGCTGTATGCTGCTGTATGCTGCTGTATGCTGCTGTATGCTGCTGTATGCTGCTGTATGCTGCTGTATGCTGCTGTATGCTGCTGTATGCTGCTGTATGCTGCTGTATGCTGCTGTATGCTGCTGTATGCTGCTGTATGCTGCTGTATGCTGCTGTATGCTGCTGTATGCTGCTGTATGCTGCTGTATGCTGCTGTATGCTGCTGTATGCTGCTGTATGCTGCTGTATCCTTATTGCGTTTCTCCTTCTTCTGAATCTCTTGTATAAATCTGTTTTGTATAATTTTATTTCCTTTTCTTAGGTTGGTCTGAGAACACTATAGAAACATAAATTTGTAACACAACATTAATGTATGTATGTGTGTGTATGTGTATGTATGTATGTGTGTGTTTGTGTGTTTAGGTGTGTTGGTGTGTGTGTTATGTGTGTGTGGTATATATATATATATATATATATATATATATATATATATATATATATATGTGTGTGTGTGTGTGTGTGTGTGTGTGTGTGTGTGTGTTGTGTTGTGTGTGTGTGTGTTTGTTCGTGTGTGCGCGTGCGTATATGCGTGCTTGTGTGCTTGTGTGTGTATGTATGTGTGCGTGCGTGTATACATGCGTATGTGCGAGCGTACTTGTGTGCGTGTGTGCGTGTGTGCATGCGTGCGTGCGTGCATGCATGCGTGTGTGTGTATATGTATGTGTGTTCGTCTTGTGCGCATGTGTAAATAAAATATTGCACCGCTCATGTCGGTAATGATTTGATGTCTGACAGTTGTCACTCGTCATGTAGGATGTCGACGTTAGGGTGTCCACCCTTTTCGTGTCGCCCTTAATCTTGACGCGACTTGAATAATGGCGTTTCGGATGTAACGGATCAAAGCTTTGTCGTCACGTCACCACGACAGCGAATCGATCATGTGTATTACATACTGCTACTGAACTTTAGTTCCACCTCTTTTCCGACCGACCTCCGAGAGCTGTCTGCAACAGCGGATCTTTGTTGTTTTGACTCATGTATAAGTTGTACATGTTGACAGTCTAACGATGTCGTCATGTATAAGTTGTAAATGTTGACAGGTTAACATTGTCGTCATGTATAAGTTGTACTTGTCGACATTCTAACGATGTCGTCACGTATAAGTTGTAAATGTTGACAGTCTAACGATGTCGTCATGTATATGTTGTACATCTTGACAATCTAACGATGTCGTCATGTATAAGTTGTAAAAGTTGACAGTTTAACGATGTCATAATGTATAAGTTGTAAATGTTGACAGTCTAACGATATCGTCATGTATAAGTTGTACTTGTCGACAGTCTAACGATGTCGTCATGTATAAGTTGTACTTGTCGACAGTCTAACGATGTCGTCATGTATAAGTTGTACTTGTCGACAGTCTAACGATGTCGTCATGTATAAGTTGTACTTGTTGACAGTCTAACGATGTCGTCATGTATAAGTTGTACTTGTCGACAGTCTAACGATGTCGTCATGTATAAGTTGTACTTGTCGACAGTCTAACGATGTCGTCATGTATAAGTTGTACTTGTTGACAGTCTAACGATGTCGTCATGTATATGTTGTACTTGTCGACAGTCTAACGATGTCGTCATGTTTATTCAATTAAATGGCTGCGTGTTAGCTGTTCTGGACTGTCCAATGTTAGTACTTACCCGTGTTGTATGTGGTGGTCATCTTTGAGGCAAGATAATTAACACATCTAAATTATTCAGACATAGCTAAAAGAGCAATTGCTTGAAGTTGTCTAGTCGGAATGAGCTAAGAAATGTCTTAAACTGAAGGTCTTCTGGAACTGTCTTATTCTTAAGACTCCATCTGGCTCGAGGGTTGACCACCAGACAAATGGCACACGGTGTCAATAATACGCACGCACACACTCCACACACACACACACACACACACACACACACACACACACACACACACACACACACACACACACACACACACACACACACACACACACACACACACACACACACACACACACACAACACACACACAACACACACACACACACACACACTACACAACACAACACACACACACACACACACACACACACACACACACACACACACACACACACACACACACACACACACACACACACACACATGCACATTATATAAAACATGCTTTATCATGACAGTTAATATTATTAAGTTGCGTACAATTACGATTGCGTTGCACACCGGTAAACGCATTCCGGTCATACTGGTGAGAGCTGCACGCAATCAACCGGAACAGGGAATATGTATCACCCCCGTAACGTGGGTGTCGAGTGCTCCCAGTAACTCCGCCAGTGGTGTACGCTTCCGTAATATTAATCACATCATCATTCACAAAAGGCGTGTGGCAAGTGGATATGTGTGAAAGGTTAAACATAGTTCAACCATCGCTATTTCCACTACCACTGTATATTTATCATCGTCTGCGTCAGAACACGTTCTTTTTGCGCGTGCACCTTTTCCCGCAGAGTGTGTGTGTGTGTGTGTGTGTGTGTGTGTGTGTGTGTGTGTGTGTGTGTGTGTGTGTGTGTGGTGTGTGTGTGTGTGTGTGTGTGTGTGTGTGTGTGTGTGTGTGTGTGTGTGTGTGTGTGTGTGTGTGTGTGTGTGTGTGTGTGTGTGTGTGTGTGTGTGTGTGTGTGTGTGTGTGTGTGTGTGTGTGTGTGTGTGTGTGTGTGTGTGTGTGTATTTTACCCTGATTTGCCGTTCCAGTGGCAGTCTTTGCAGGGCCTTTGATGTGTTGTCTAATTTCGCCACATTGTAATTATACATGTGATAAGGCGCTGACTAATTGATGTTTGCCGTTGACTAATTAGAATTTGCCTAAAATGGCGCACATCCAAATGGATTCTAGTCTTCACGATAGACCAACTCACAACTTGCACGGCGCAAGGAATGCTGGCGGCGGTGGGCGTGGTTTGTACACCCACAACACTGCTGTTGACACGTGCCAATCACACTGTCACGCGACCGTTGTCAACTAGACGGCAAATGACCTGATCTGGCGCCAAATGCAGCCGCGCGTAGAGCCACGCGTGCTGGTGGTTGTGATATACGAGGACAAGAGTTGCCGAGTGCCATGTGCACGGCTGGCAGTGGGTCGTCTATCGGACCGAGCGCCAGGCGCCGCCCACTAACACAATGACATGTTTAGCTAACCTTATTATTGTGATTCCAGTGTTGTGTAAACATATTGCATTAACATCTGACATGTCTTATCAAGATACACTTGTAAGACAATCGGCGATATTTATTAGAAGAGTTGTTTAACTGAGAACAACCTACAGTGGATTTACATCTTTATGTCTAAAACTGTCTACGTGTAGCACATCATTTCAGACTGAAACAATATATCGGCGCTAAATGACAACACTATTATGCTCGTGATAGTTCTGACGAACTGTCCCTAGTGGTTCTATCACGTGTGCGTGAGCGTGTGCATTGCGTGTGCGCGTGTGCGATAGCGTGTGCTTGTGCATGTGCGCGTATGCGTGAGCGTGAGCGTGAGCGTGAGCGTGAGCGTGTGCGTGAGCGTGAGCGTGAGCGTGAGCGTGAGCGTGAGCGTGAGCGTGAGCGTGAGCGTGAGCGTGTGCGTGAGCGTGAGCGTGAGCGTGAGCGTGAGCGTGAGCGTGAGCTGTCCGTCAGCGTGACCCCCCGTGTGCGTGAGCCAGTGAGCGTGGCTGTGCTTGGAGCGTGAGCCCGGGTAAAAGCTGTGCCGCAGCGTGAGCGTGAGCGTGAGCGTGTGCGTGAGCGTGAGCGTGAGCGTGAGCGTGTGCGTGAGCGTGAGCGTGAGCGTGAGCGTGAGCGTGAGCGTGAGCGTGAGCGTGTGCGTGAGCGTGAGCGTGAGCGTGAGCGTGAGCGTGAGCGTGAGCGTGAGCGTGAGCGTGAGCGTGTGTGCATATGTGTGTATGTGTGCGTGTGTGTGTGTGTGACGTACCTCAGTCCGTCACCTGTGTTTCCATCCGACCCTGTGAAATGTAACAAGTCCCAGTAGCACAGTGATGCTGTGGCTGTTGCTTCGGACTGTCGACTAAGACTGCCCAGGTCCGAAAGCTGTGCCGCCGGGTCACACCTCGGATACGTATGTCCTCTACCATACCTTCAGTTCACTGATATATGAACAAGTACATGGCTATAGATAGTGGTGGATTTTCTATACGATTTGCGCCAATGTGACTCTCTACACCAGATTAAAAGACTTCTGAAGACTCATTTATTCAAACGAGTCTTTTATTCCTGAGCCTTGACTTTCCTTTAATGTTGTTGCTCGATTTGACTTTTGGTGTTTTAAAGAATTTTTTATTTTCTATTTACTTTGTGTTCTGTGCTGTTTTTATTATCTTACATCTATAGTGTTTTAGTAGTGTTTTTATATATAACTTATTTCAATAATAATTTAATTGGACAGTTGGTGCCATGTTTTATCTTGAATTTATTTAGTGCAATTTTTATGTTTTTTTTATATATATATATATATATATATAAATATATATATATATATATATATATATATATATATATATATATATATATATATATCACACAAAATATATATATGCCTATGGATATACATAAGCATACTAATATCATAAGTATACTTAATCATTAATAACTATTTCAATGGAAAACCTTTCGTTGGAGAACAGCATACCGCGATCAGTTTATTCTGAAGTAACTGAACTGTAATTTCCAATTTTGTTCGCAATTGCTTCATTACATTAAAAGATACATATTCAGAGAGATTAGTTCATATCATAGAACTCAGTGGTTCATATACACTTCCATGTTCACTTACACAAATCACAAATGATTATGTTGCCTACGTGTATCGTAATTAACAATTATGCAAATCTATTGATATTGATACACAGAGAAAGCGTGACGACTATAAACATAGTTGTACTTTTATGTAATTCTAGATAATATGTTTCTTATCAAGCAGTGTCTTCTGTCTGTTCTCACTCGGGAGATGCGGCTGTATCAATAGTGATGTGAGAGTGGCTAGTGAAGTGGTTATGGTATGAAAATTATTATTTAAAATAAAAAGGAACATTACTAAAAATAAATATCAGATTATGCATTTAATTTGAGGGTTGTGTGTGAATATATATATATATATATATATATATATATATATATATATATATATATATATATAATAAATCTTTATTGCCATTTTCAACATGCATTACATGTGTGTTCACAGAAGTGCTCCCCCCACCGACACCGACAGCGACAATGCAGGAGCAGCGGTCGACAGACAGTGTCCCTGCCGACGGCGACTTGGTCGCACAGTGCCACGACGACTGGGCATTCATCGCCGGCTTCCGGGATTGCGCAGCTGATGCAGTGCGCTATCTGACGCAGGTCGAGCGACTTCCGGAGAACGACGTATTCATCCGGGGACTTTGCCAGCATTTGTCGACCCGAGAGCCGGACATCGTCCGGTGCGAGCGCGCGCGGTCAGCGAGCTGTGACGAGGGCTATACGAGTATGTGTGTGGAAGACTCCACGAGCACTGACCGGAGCAGCTCTCTGGGGGACGACGACTCTGTCTGTACGTGTTGTGTGGCCTCTGAGACAGCAACAGACACGGACACGGCGTCGCCCGGGGGGCCGACTGGACACACGCCGGACGTCGACGTGGGGGAGACACTGGCCAGACTAGCGCGGTGTGACCCGCGGATTGCGAGTTTAACCAAAGAAATCTTTGATCTCATCGACGACGAAACAGACGATGATGACGATAACGAGGATGATTACGTCATAGACTCGATTCGATTATAGAGTAGTCGTTCTCATACAGGGCAGTACATAGCAGGAGTATGGGGGACAATCGATGTCTAGTGTACTCACGAGTTCTTGTCACATCATTGTCTTCTGTTTTGTCTCCCCCCATTCCTAGTAGGAAGACGTCCCTCGCTCCTCCCGTCCTCTCGTCTTCTAACACCTTCTTCTGCTATACTCGTTCCTTCATTCGCGTCTGCTACGATGTCTGAACCCCGTCTCTCCGCCTCCATGTCGGTGTCCGTCTTCTCCTTGTTCATCATCTCTCCTTCATTGCTCTGCTCATGTCTTTTGCATACCTCCTTGCCATTGTCTCTCCGCCTCCAGGGGTTCCGGTTTTTTTTTTGTCCCCGCCCCCTTCTTCCTTTTTTGTTCATCACCTCTCCTTTGTCATTGTCTCTCCGCCTCCATGTCGGTGTCCGTCTTCTCCTTGTTCATCACCTCTCCTTTGTCATTGTCTCTCCGCCTCCATGTCGGTGTCCGTCTTCTCCTTGTTCATCACCTCTCCTTTGTCATTGTCTCTCCGCCTCCATGTCGGTGTCCGTCTTCTCCTTGTTCATCACCTCTCCTTTGTCATTGTCTCTGTCAATTTATTATGTTCTTTGTCTGTGTATCCTGCTGTATACGTCAATCCACCCTACGAGTTCTGAGAAGTCTGTTGTTACCGGCCGTCTTTCGTCTACTGTAATCTACGCGCACAGTTTACGACCATTCGCACGTTTCGACCTTGTAAGTCGGTCACACCTTGTCGTGACACCCTAATCGTCTGTCAGAACTCCCTTTAAAATGTCTTTCTTTAAGTCATTGAAAATCATCTTCGCTTCGTGTTTTCTAATTTTAGATGTAATTTCTTCCCCGGTGTTGAAAGAAGGTGGCCGTCATAAGTGAAAGCTTTAGTTCCACTTTGCGCATGAGAATGGACGATGAGTGTCTGTAGCCTGTAGTACGTCGCCGCTCATGTGCCCGTGTCAGCGTGTGACCCTGTGAGGTGGCTGGTACACCAGGAGTACACACCGCATGGCGGCACTGTGGGAATTAGTGTTGTGATTCAGTGAGAGAAAGTTAGGGTTACATGCGCAGCAATCATACATTGGTAAAGCGATGTGAAGGTATACCACGCTGACTAATGTGGTAATAAGACTTTAGCCTAAAGACTTAAATGACAACACGGGGTTTTGACATAACTCTCGGGCCGTTAGTTGTGTTTCCGGTGACTCGTCCGATCATGTGACATGTAACAAACCCCTTGGAAGTTCCTTCGTCGAGACAATGATAAGTATCATTTATTTGCAACCATGTATAAATCAAAACACAGAATGTAATTGTCAAAATGTTGGAAGTATGTTTTCCTCAAGAGTGTCTGAGAAATGTGTATCCCAACATGTATAATGTAAATACACATAAGCTTACCTGTTTCATTCTAAGCATAAATGAAACATAGAATATGATGTTCTTTCATGCCTACTCACATCCAGACACTCGTTAACAAGAATTTGCAGACAGGTACGCACTGCGCGGTATATTGGACCATGTGTACACACGGCGCGGTACATTGGACCATGTGTACACACGGCGCGGTACATTGTACCATGTGTACACACGGCGCGGTACATTGGACCATGTGTACGCACGGCGCGGTACATTGGACCATGTGTACGCACGGCGCGGTACATTGGACCATGTGTACACACGGCGCGGTACATTGGACCATGTGTACACACGGCGCGGTACATTGGACCATGTGTACACACGGCGCGGTACATTGGACCATGTGTACGCACGGCGCGGTACGTTGGACCATGTGTACGCAGGCGCGGTACTTGGACCATGTGTACCAGGCGCGGTACATTGGACCATGTGTACACACGGCGCGGTACATTGTAAAATGTGTACACACGGCGCGGTACATTGGACCATGTGTACGCACGGCGCGGTACATTGGACCATGTGTACACACGGCGCGGTACATTGGACCATGTGTACGCACGGCGCGGTACGTTGGACCATGTGTACGCGCGGTGCGTTACATTTGACTATGTGTACGCGCGGCGCGATACATTGGACCATGTGTACGCGCGGCGCGGCGCGGCGCTTTACGTTGTACCATGTATACGCACGACGGAGTACATTGGACCATGTGTACGCATGGCGTGGGACGTAAGACCATGTGTACGCGCGGCGTGATATTTAGTTATTTATCAAATGGCGTAACATTTATTGCTAAAAGAATTGCTATGTTTGTTTGTATCGGCAACTGGACTAGCATTGCATACACAAATGCTGCCTTAGATCTCGTACATATATATATATATATATATATATATATATATATATATATAAATATGTAAACTGCCCATTCTGCTACAAGCACTAGTATGCAAACACACGCACACATGTGCTTGAATACAGTACATAATCCATGTACGGACGAACGTACATACGTGTAATGATTCACACATGCACAAATGTATATATATATATATATATATATATATATATATATATATATATATATATATATTTAAAACAGTATAAAGGTTGATTTGGATGGTGAAGACAATAATACTTTATTGACACTGATACTATAACATATATAAAATATTAAATGAATAATGAAGACGGGAGATTCCTATTAACACCAAAACGTAACTCA
>JAODUO010001373.1:30000-45000 GCA_025642075.2 Ridgeia piscesae | reverse complement strand
ATAATAATAATAATAATAATAATAATAATAATAATAATAATAATAATAATAATAATAATAATAATAATAATAATAATAATAATTAATAATAATAATAATAATAATAATAATAATAATAATAATAATAATAATAATAATAATAATAATAATAATAATAATAATAATAATAATAATAATAATAATAATAATAATAATAATAATAATAATAATAATAATAATAATAATAATAAAAATTTAAAAATAATAAAAATTTAAATAATAATAATAATAATAATAATAAAAAAATAGACTTCTTATACGCCAATATCCTCGAAGATCAAGCTCAGTGGCGCGACAAAACCAAGGGATTAAGCAAACTCGTAATCGTAAACTAATGCGTGAGTCGTCAATGGATGGATGAAGAAGCTAGGAAGCTAAGGAGATAGGTTTTTAAACGTCGGCGGAATTTACTTTCTGATTTAACACTGGCAGGAAGCGAATTCCACACAGTTGGTGCGGCAACCGAGAAAGCTCGGGTCCCAGCTTTCGTTTTCACCCGAGGAATGTAAAGAGGGTTACTACTGATTGAGCGTAGCTGTCTGGAATTTCTTGCATCGAATTTAGATATGTTGGTTGTGTAGAGGATAGTGCTTGATAGGCTATTGTACAAATTTTGAAAATGATGCGGTACTCCGAGATTAAAAATTGAGGCGGCTGGTGTGATACTCTGACTCAGGAGATGTGTCGGGAAAAAGCCATCGCGTTTTGCACGCTGCGTTGAGGTACCAGTGATGAGAAAATCGGTCTTATCTGCATTTAGCTTTAATTTACTGTTTTTTTCTCCTAAGGGAGACGTCTTGGAGACAATCCCTGAGCTGGTTAACGGGGCGACAAGTATCTGGTGTGTACTAAACATAGGTTTAATAAAACCGTACACATTGAAATAAGTTACTTGTTCTTTGGTAATTTGGTAATTGTGTACATGAGAGGTGCTGTTCATAGACATAATTGTAACATGAATCCATCGTAAATGTGTCCCCGAGTGAACTTTGTCTCCACGTGAGTGGTGGGTCGGAGTGAAGTGAACTGTGACGTAGCTGAGGTGGGACCAAAGATGACCTCTGACACGAGGAATCACACGCCAAGGGAAAACAATAGGATACGCAGTTGACACGAAATCTGCGATTATCGCGTGTGGCGATCTCTCGGCAGGTGAGAGAGCTTCTGTCATTGCAGCCGATGAGGCAACAGACAAGATAGTCACATAGAGGATGGAGTCACCTAGAGTTACGACAAGTTAGTTAGAGTTACTGCCGGTTTGCTGAACCATGAGGACGGGTCGGAGGTGGCAGTGTTATCTGATGGAGGGAGACAGCCGGCAACAGAGAGCTCTTTCACGCAGCTCGTCTAGTGCAATTTTGTCCGACACACGCCACAACAAGTACTCAGGAAGTATTCAACCCCGTCCTAATTGGACGCGAAAGGTATATTTGCCGGTAGTTCACAGCTGAATACAAGCAAGCACACGCACACGCACACGCACACGCACACGCACACGCACACGCACACGCACACGCACACGCACACGCACACGCACACGCACACGCACACGCACACGCACACGCACACGCACACGCACACGCACGCACACGCACACGCACACGCACACGCACAGGCACACGCACACGCACACGCACACGCACACGCACACGCACACGCACGCGCACACGCACACGCCAAACGCACACGCGCACGCGCACGCGCAGGCAGCAGGCAGGCAGGCAGGCAGGCAGGCAGGCAGGCAGGCAGGCAGGCAGGCAGGCAGGCAGGCAGGCAGGCAGGCAGGCAGGCAGGCAGGCAGGCAGACTCGCACACATACACGCGCGCGTGTGTGGCGAACATCGTCACGGTCTTTCTAATGTAAGTAAACATAACTTCGCAGGCAATATGCCTTCAAGATAATTGTTGCAATCTTAAGAACATTATATTAAATAATAAATTAAAACTTAGCCTAGTGCGCACATTACAGTTTAACAGCCATGCGAACTGACGAGATAATTAGAATGATCTCACACATTCAGACTTCAATCGTTAACGTCAATCCTTCCGGCCCCACCCTAGTCTCTCCAACGTGACGTCAATGTGGTACAGTCTACAGATCAGTATTAATGTAACTGTAACAGTTTATACGTTTCGTCTGACAAGAAGCCAAGAACCTGGAGTTAAAAACCAAACACATTTTTATGGAGTGTGTGCGAATCTGTGACGGTTGTGAATGACTTAGCACAATGCGTTGTCACAGGCTTTTGTGTTTAAACATATGGACACCTGCATGTGAAGTTGTGTACGACTTATGCAACACTTCGTTGTTGATTCGTGTTACACTTTTCACACTGCGCGCGCGTGCGTGCGTGCGTATATATATATATATATATATATATATATATATATATATATATATATATATATTGTGTGTGTGTGTGTGTGTGTGTGTGTGTGTGTGTGTGTGTGTGTGTGTGTGTATTTAGGTTTATTTTTATGTGTGGGTGCAAACATGCATGCATGCACGCGTGCGTGCGTGCGTGCGTACGTGCGTGCGTGCATGCGTGTGTGCGTTTGAGAGTGCGTATGGCAAAACACTATTATTTTTACATTTGCAACAACGTTAATCAGTGTTACTCACTAGATAAAGTTTTTTTTATAATCTTCGAATGGGATGTTATTACTGATAACGATGTATTTGCATTACGAATGTAACAAAAGACACGTTTACACAAACGTAAACGGCGCGACATGAATGTGCTGTACACGTAGTTTTTCTGCAGAGATTCCGAGTACGAAACGACCTGCTGCCGTCGGACCTAGGACAGGTTCTCTCTCTCCGCCTTGCTCTAGTTCATTCAGCTCTGTGAACGAGTAGTTTACCGACTGCTACACAGTCACGGGTAGTTGTGAGCGAATCATCGTTGCGCGTTGATTGCAGCGTGGTTGGTCGTTTCCAGAAGAAGTCAAAATGGCATTCAACTGAGCAGGTATGCGAATGAGTGAAGGTGAAGTGAAAGTGCAAGTAAAAGACGCCTGGATCAGTTCTACACGACGCTATGTAGGAACTTAAAAATGTAGTTTTACTTTTAAAATAATCGTTGGCGGAACATCAAAAAAATAAATTACCAATCATAAAAACACGATTTGTTTCAACCAATGTGAGTTTTCAGCGATTGGTTACTGGCCTGTTATGTTGCATCATCGTATCCACTCGCAGCAGGCATATTTTGGGATAACATATCATGACTTAATCGAGATCGGACTATGACTATGACCAGATCCTTCAAGTGCCGTCCTTAATTGTAAATGGAACGTTGCATCTCAATCCGTGTCTCGTTTGCGACGTGACTGGAGAGCGCCATTGTGCCGTTGCTAGGAGCCAGTCTACAGCACGGCAACACCGCACATATTTCGTCGAAGGCGGCGCCGGCAAAAAGTGGACGCTTTGTGCGGGACGGAAGCGACGTGAAAGGGAGAGTTGATGACGCTTGTGTTCATCCGTTGGCTGCCGTAAACACAGTCTACTGCGGGCAATCTGGTCGTGCTCCTATCACAAACATCACGTAAAATCCGCACGGAATCCCTGATCAAATGCCGATTGGGGGCGACTGCTTCATGGCAATGCCATCAACAAGAAAACTCCCACAACCTGTACGAAACAGCGGAAAGCACCTGGCGTGGCGTGGCGTGGCGTGGCGTGGCGTGGCGTGGCGTGGCGTGGCGTGGCGTGGCGTGGCGTGGCGTGGCGTGGCGTGGCGTGGCGTGGCGTGGCGGCGTGGCGTGGCGTGGCGTGGCGTGGCGTGGCGTGGCGTGGCGTGGCGTGTGCGTGTGCGTGTGCGTGTGCGTGTGCGTGTGCGTGTGCGTGTGCGTGTGCGTGTGCGTGTGCGTGTGCGTGTGCGTGTGCGTGTGCGTGTGCGTGTGCGTGCGTAAATGTTACCTGTGCATGCGTAAATGTTACCTGTGGTGTTTAAGATAAGATAACACACATTTATTATGTGGCAACTTTACAGGTGGATTGTACATGTACATTCATACTAAAATCAACAATTCCATACAATATCATATTAATGTACAATGTTAGAATATCTTGTTAAAATAAAAATCATCATTAGAAACCGAAGTAATAAATTTAAAACATACAAAAGTTCAATCAAATTAAACTGTCTGTTAAAATACATGTCCATTACTAGCCGATCTGAAAATGCTCTAAACACCACGGAATTAAAGAATTTTTGTAGCGATAAGTTTTTGTCCTTGGGATAGGTAAATTGTTGCACCAGCCTCAAGGCATATGACACACTTCGACCATTTAACGCATTCATTTTGTGATCACTTCTCTTCATTTTAGCGAAATACGCTCTACACAATTCATCGCGTATGCGGTGCAACGTCGGCAGGTTTACCATTTGCAGGATATTTTCGTACGGATAACCTGGAAATATAGTTTTGAGACACCTTTTTTTAATTGTTTCTATGTTGTCCGACAAATATTTAGGTTAGTTCGTATGCCATACAGGGCACGCACATTCGACTACAGATACATAAATTTTAATCAAATCGTTTTGGTTGATACCAGCACGTTTCAATTGATAAATCATGTACACTCTCTTTATTGCCTTTGAAATTATTTCATCTACATGTGCATTCCACTTGTGCGTGTGCGGGTGAGTGAGATAGATACCAGACGAGGAGATCAGACTTGAGACATGAGACATGAGACATGAGACATGAGACATGAGACATGAGACATGAGACGTGAGACGTGAGACGTCAGACGTGAGACGTGAGACGTGAGACGTGAGACGTGAGACGTGCAGACGTCAGACGTCAGACGTCAGACGTCAGACGTCAGACGTCAGACGTCAGACGTCAGACGTCAGACTAGCCCGAGCCACGGAAAGCACACGAGCACGCCTATAGTTGTATTTTGTTCCATTTGTTGTAGATAATATTATATATGAATGTATGTATGTATGTATGTATGTATATATATATATATATATATATATATATATATATATATATATATATATATATATATATATATATATATACATATATGTAAATTAAATTAAATAAAAATATTATTTCATATATATCATATTATATATATATATATATATATATATATATATATATATATACTGGAAATGAAGGCTAATATTTTTTATTATTCACATATCATGTAATTAAAATGTGTAGCATATTACTTTAAAATCAATATATAAACCCTTTCCGCTTGACATGTGGTGGTTTTCCCAACTCGTTCCGCTTGACTTAAATTCATGGTTGTCCCCAAGTCGTTCCACTTGGTTATTTATTCTCTTCTCTGTCTTGTTTAAAAACGGTTCTGTCAGTTCAGTCTCACAGTTAAAGATTAGCCAAAGATATACCAGGCTACATTTCCCCCGAGAACTTCGCTCGCTCACGCAAACAAGACAAGACACTCAATAGATCACACGCAGAACGTCTTTATACAGATAATATCGTCGCCTTGATGTAATCGAATCTCGATCAGGGTGGTACAGCACTATCGCAACAGGTTTCTTGGAATAGAGGACGTTGTCCGACTCGCTTGAGTGCACACATAAAGCACACGCCACTGACCGTGACCAGTTTATCGGTCTTGGTAATCCTCGGCACGCTGGTCTACACCGTCATTAAGATAGCGGCATATTTCTGCTCTTCGTAATAATATCGCCATGGAGCGGGAATCAGCGAGGTGAAGCTAGTGAATTGTATCTCTACAAGGATATTGTCTTCTCGACAAAGAATGAAGTTTATCTATTTTTAGATATACCTTCTAAATAAGACAACAATGAGTTCGACCTCGTCTCATCTGGAACGATAACCAGCTCAATACGTCAACTGTGGACTGAGGAACGGAAGGGACGTATATGGTTTCAGACCACCACAGTCGCGGGACCAAATTTAATTAAGGGATTACATATTATATGGACTATTTTTACCGGGGATAAATATTCTCTCCCATGTGGCTTGATGACGAGTTATCATGTTATAATAGAAAAATATGGGTAACTCAAAATATATGTACATTTGATTTTCGTAGGTGCCTAAACCGGGAGGTGGTCACCGCAGTATTTTGACGAGAGCTTTAGATAGAAATAGTCCCAATAGGTGCGCCTTGGGTGAATATTTTTGGAGCGTGTCGAAGTGGGTTCTGGGTAACTTCATGATCTAGATCGAGGGTAGCACCATTGAAGGTGGGATTGTGGTGAACTTTGGGGGAGGGTATAATAGGATGTTTTGGCAAGAGGGGAGCAATTCAGTTAGAGGTTGTTTAAACGTCACCGTGAAATAAACGTGCTTGGTGTTACGGTGTCAAGCTCCAGCCCAACCCACCCTGTATTGGTGTCGTTGCGGCAGACACGTCTACGATGTGTAGTGTAAGGACGAGTCATTGTCAGGCCAAATGATGATCTGACAACTTCTCTGGCGCCCAAGCCCTTCGACATCAAACTCAGTGGCGCATCAATACAAAATGGTTGATCATTCTCAAAGTCAATACACATTTCCGTTGTCAACAGATGCATTGATACGCCAGGGAGCTATGGTGTGTAGGCAAGGTTATATTGATACGTATTTACATGATGGCGTAATTTGGCAATATTTTCAACTGGTCAACATTAGAAGGAAACATATGTCAAAGAAAAGGTGCAGCTACAGAATAACAGCCTTAGTCCCACACTCCCAGTACACGTGTTTACTCTAGGGACAACGGCCTTAGTCCCAGACTCCCAGTACTAGTGTTTACTCTAGGGACAACGGCCTTAGTCCCACACTCCCAGTACTAGTGTTTACTCTAGGGACAACGGCCTTAGTCCCAGACTCCCAGTACTAGTGTTTACTCTAAGGACCACGGCCTTAGTCCCAGACTCCCAGTACTAGTGTTTACTCTAGGGACAACGGCCTTAGTCCCAGACTCCCAGTACTAGTGTTTACTCTAGGGACAACGGCCTTAGTCCCAGACTCCCAGTACAAGTGTTTACTCTAGGGACAACGGCCTTAGTCCCAGACTCCCAGTACAAGTGTTTACTCTAGGGACAACGGCCTTAGTCCCAGACTCACAGTACTAGTGTTTACTCTACGGACAACGGCCTTAGTCCCAGACTCCCAGTACTAGTGTTTACTCTAGGGACCACGGCCTTAGTCCCAGACTCCCAGTACTAGTGTTTACTCTAGGGACCACGGCCTTAGTCCCAGACTCCCAGTACTAGTGTTTACTCTAGGGACCACGGCCTTAGTCCCAGACTCCCAGTACTAGTGTTTACTCTAGGGACAACGGCCTTAGTCCCAGACTCCCAGTACTAGTGTTTACTCTAGGGACAACGGCCTTAGTCCCATAATCCCAGTACTAGAGTTTACTCTAGGGACAACGGCCTTAGTCCCAGACTCCCAGTACTAGTGTTTACTCTAGGGACAACGGCCTTAGTCCCAGACTCCCAGTACTAGTGTTTACTCTAGGGACAACGGCCTTAGTCCCAGACTCCCAGTACTAGTGTTTACTCTAAGGACCACGGCCTTAGTCCCAGACTCCCAGTACTAGTGTTTTCTCTAGGGACAACGGCCTTAGTCCCAGACTCCCAGTACTAGTGTTTACTCTAGGGACCACGGCCTTAGTCCCAGACTCCCAGTACTAGTGTTTACTCTAGGGACCACGGCCTTAGTCCCAGACTCCCAGTACTAGGGTTTACTCTAAGGACCACGGCCTTAGTCCCAGACTCCCAGTACTAGTGTTTACTCTAGGGAGAACGGCCTTAGTCCCAGACTCCCAGTACTTGTGTTTACTCTAGGGACAACGGCCTTAGTCCCAGACTCCCAGTACTAGTGTTTACTCTAGGGACAACGGCCTTAGTCCCATACGCACAATACTAGTGTTTACTCTAGGGACAACGGCCTTAGTCCCAGACTCCCAGTACTATTGTTTACTCTAGGGAAAACGGCCTTAGTCCCAGACTCCCAGTACTAGTGCTTACTCTAAGGACAACAGCCTTAGTCCCAGACTCCCAGTACTAGTGCTTACTCTAAGGACCACGGCCTTAGTCCCAGACTCCCAGTACAAGTGTTTACTCTAGGGACAACGGCCTTAGTTCCAGACTCCCAGTACTAGTGTTTACTCTAGGGACAACGGCCTTAGTCCCAGACTCCCAGTACTAGTGTTTACTCTAGGGACAACGGCCTTAGTCCCAGACTCCCAGTACTAGTGTTTACTCTAGGGACAACGGCCTTAGTCCCAAACTCCCAGTACTAGTGTTTACTCTAGGGAGAACGGCCTTAGTCCCAGACTCCCAGTACTTGTGTTTACTCTAGGGACAACGGCCTTAGTCCCAGACTTCCAGTACTAGTGTTTACTCTAGGGACAACGGCCTTAGTCCCAGACGCACAATACTAGTGTTTACTCTAGGGACAACGGCCTTAGTCCCAGACTCCCAGTACTATTGTTTACTCTAGGGACAACGGCCTTAGTCCCAGACTCCCAGTACTAGTGCTTACTCTAGGGACAACGGCCTTAGTCCCAGACTCCCAGTACTAGTGTTTACTCTAGGGACACGGCCTTAGTCCCAGACTCCCAGTACTAGTGTTTACTCTAGGGACCACGGCCTTAGTCCCAGATTCCCAGTACTAGGGTTTACTCTAAGGACCACGGCCTTAGTCCCAGACTCCCAGTACTAGTGTTTACTCTAGGGACAACGGCCTTAGTCCCAGACTCCCAGTACTAGTGTTTACTCTAGGGACAACGGCCTTAGTCCCAGACTCCCAGTACTAGTGTTTACTCTAGGGACAACGGCCTTAGTCCCAGACTCCCAGTACTAGTGTTTACTCTAGGGACAACGGCCTTAGTCCCAGAACTCCCAGTACTAGTGTTTACTCTAGGGACAACGGCCTTAGTCCCAGACTCCCAGTACTAGTGTTTACTCTAGGGACAACGGCCTTAGTCCCAGACTTCCAGTACTAGTGTTTACTCTAGGGACAACGGCCTTAGTCCCAGACGCACAATACTAGTGTTTACTCTAGGGACAACGGCCTTAGTCCCAGACTCCCAGTACTATTGTTTACTCTAGGGACAACGGCCTTAGTCCCAGACTCCCAGTACTAGTGCTTACTCTAGGGACAACGGCCTTAGTCCCAGACTCCCAGTACTAGTGTTTACTCTAGGGACAACGGCCTTAGTCCCAGACTCCCAGTACTAGTGTTTACTCTAGGGACAACGGCCTTAGTCCCAGACTCCCAGTACTAGTGTTTACTCTAGGGAGAACGGCCTTAGTCCCAGACTCCCAGTACTTGTGTTTACTCTAGGGACAACGGCCTTAGTCCCAGACTCCCAGTACTAGTGTTTACTCTAGGGACAACGGCCTTAGTCCCAGACGCACAATACTAGTGTTTACTCTAGGGACAACGGCCTTAGTCCCAGACTCCCAGTACTAGTGTTTACTCTAGGGACAACGGCCTTAGTCCCAGACTCCCAGTACTAGTGCTTACTCTAGGGACAACGGCCTTAGTCCCAGACTCCCAGTACTAGTGCTTACTCTAGGGACAACGGCCTTAGTCCCAGACTCCCAGTACTAGTGCTTACTCTAGGGACAACGGCCTTAGTCCCAGACTCCCAGTACTAGTGCTTACTCTAGGGACAACGGCCTTAGTCCCAGACTCCCAGTACTAGTGTTTACTCTAGGGACAACGGCCTTAGTCCCAGACTCCCAGTACTATTGTTTACTCTAGGGACAACGGCCTTAGTCCCAGACTCCCAGTACTAGTGCTTACTCTAGGGACAACGGCCTTAGTCCCAGACTCCCAGTACTAGTGCTTACTCTAGGGACAACGGCCTTAGTCCCAGACTCCCAGTACTAGTGCTTACTCTAGGGACAACGGCCTTAGTCCCAGACTCCCAGTACTAGTGCTTACTCTAGGGACAACGGCCTTAGTCCCAGACTCCCAGTACTAGTGCTTACTCTAGGGACAACGGCCTTAGTCCCAGACTCTCAGTACTAGTGCTTACTCTAGGGACAACGGCCTTAGTCCCAGACTCCCAGTACTAGTGTTTACTCTAGGGACAACGGCCTTAGTCCCAGACTCCCAGTACAAGTGTTTACTCTTGGGACAACGGCCTTAGTCCCAGACTCCCAGTACAAGTGTTTACTCCAGGGACAACGACCTTAGTCCCAGACTCCCAGTACTAGTGTTTACTCTAGGGACAACGGCCTTAGTCCCAGACGCACAATACTAGTGTTTACTCTAGGGACAACGGCCTTAGTCCCAGACTCCCAGTACTATTGTTTACTCTAGGGACAACGGCCTTAGTCCCAGACTCCCAGTACTAGTGCTTACTCTAGGGACAACGGCCTTAGTCCCAGACTCCCAGTACTAGTGCTTACTCTAGGGACAACGGCCTTAGTCCCAGACTCCCAGTACTAGTGCTTACTCTAGGGACAACGGCCTTAGTCCCAGACTCCCAGTACTAGTGCTTACTCTAGGGACAACGGCCTTAGTCCCAGACTCCCAGTACTAGTGCTTACTCTAGGGACAACGGCCTTAGTCCCAGACTCCCAGTACTAGTGCTTACTCTAGGGACAACGGCCTTAGTCCCAGACTCCCAGTACTAGTGTTTACTCTAGGGACAACGGCCTTAGTCCCAGACTCCCAGTACTAGTGTTTACTCTAGGGACAACGGCCTTAGTCCCAGACTCCCAGTACTAGTGTTTACTCAAGGGACAACGGCCTTAGTCCCAGACTCCCAGTACTAGTGTTTACTCTAGGGACAACGGCCTTAGTCCCAGACTCAGAGTACTAATGTTTACTCTAGGGACAACCGCCTTAGTCCCAGACTCCCAGTACTAATGTTTACTCTAGGGACAACGGCCTTAGTCCCAGACTCACAGTACTAATGTTTACTCTAGGGACAACGGCCTTAGTCCCAGACTCACAGTACTAATGTTTACTCTAGGGACAACACGTCAATCATAACTACAATGTGTAGATGATCGCAACTGGATCGTGTTTTTTTTTACAAGAATAAGCAATATGTAATTTAACTATTGCACTGTAATGATGTAACTATTGCACTGTAATGATGTAAATATTGCACTGCAATGACGTAACTATTTTCAGAAAATAATAATACAATAATTCAAGAAACCAATGTAAAAATCATAATATTAGAAGCAAGGGGTGGGAGAATCTAAATTCAAATGAATATAGTAGACTAGGGGCAATGGTCCTGGCGCACTGCGAGTCGGAAGTGTCATAGAGTGCCTTTGACCGGAATCGACTTGTGTGGACCGGTGTTGACCGGTGTTGACCGGTGATGGATGGTGTTCACTGGTGTTGACCGGTATTGACTGGTGTTGACCGGTGTTGACTAGTGTTGACCGTTGTTGACTAGTGTTGACCGGTGTTGGCCAGTGTTGACCAGTAGTAGGTGTAAGAATCCAACACATTTATATGTACAGGTAAAATAGAATCTGATATAGCGTTGTGTGGAGTCATGTGACACGCCTTGCACAGCTCCCCTGACAGTCCAGTCAACCCCAGCATTAGTTGGGCTTCCACGGAAAGCGTTCAGTTACGCTACAATTATTGCGCGAAGTGAACACGTAAAGTTTACGACATGTCGTGTATACATTCTACAGGTGGACCAGCTGAGGCAACATGAGCTGAAAGTGGAAACGCCACCAAGAGGAATCGAATTCGGCTGTTGAGAATCCAGTGCTCAAACTACAACGTCACCGCGCCTTGTGAAAATCTGTCCGGTATTCTAACTAATACGTCACCGCGCCTTGACAACAGCCGGTGATCTAACTAATACGTCACCGCGCCTTGACAACAGCCGGTGATCTAACTAATACGTCACCGCGCCTTGACAACAGCCGGTGATCTAACTACAACGTCACCGCGCCTTGACAACAGCCGGTGATCTAACTACAACGTCACCGCGCCTTGTCAACAGCCGGTGATCTAACTAATACGTCACCGCGCCTTGACAACAGCCGGTGATCTAACTAATACGTCACCGCGCCTTGACAACAGCCGGTGATCTAACTAATACGTCACCGCGCCTTGACAACAGCCGGTGATCTAACTAATACGTCACCGCGCCTTGACAACAGCCGGTGATCTAACTAATACGTCACCGCGCCTTGACAACAGCCGGTGATCTAACTAATACGTCACCGCGCCTTGACAACAGCCGGTGATCTAACTAATACGTCACCGCGCCTTGACAACAGCCCGTGATCTAACTACAACGTCACCGCGCCTTGTCAACAGCCGGTGATCTAACTAATACGTCACCGCGCCTTGACAACAGCCGGTGATCTAACTAATACGTCACCGCGCCTTGACAACAGCCGGTGATCTAACTACAACGTCACCGCGCGTTGACAACAGCCGGTGATCTAACTAATACGTCACCGCGCCTTGACAACAGCCGGTGATCTAACTACAACGTCACCGCGCCTTGACAACAGCCGGTGATCTAACTAATACGTCACCGCGCCTTGACAACAGCCGGTGATCTAACTACAACGTCACCGCGCCTTGACAACAGCCGGTGATCTAACTAATACGTCACCGCGCCTTGACAACAGCCGGTGATCTAACTACAACGTCACCGCGCGTTGACAACAGCCGGTGATCTAACTAAGACGTCACCGCGCCTTGACAACAGCCGGTGATCTAACTACAACGTCACCGCGCCTTGACAACAGCCGGTGATCTAACTAATATGTCACCGCGCCTTGACAACAGCCGGTGATCTAACTAATACATCACCACTTTCGTGAAATAATAAGAAAAATGCTCATAAACAGTTTACATTGTGATTAGAAGAATGTAACAATTCGCTTGACAAAACGAATAAAACGATATGTTATATTGGTAAGGTCGTGTGGTCACATCATGGTCGCTGGGGGGCAGGGTATTTTTGACCAGTGTATGACCAATTAGAGGACCTGTTTACCTGGCCACCCTCAGTCAACACTCTAGGGCAAATGTGTCTTCAATGCTTTGTCTCTCTGCGCAAGTCCGACCCCGTGACCTCTAATTACGAATAATCTCCTGTCTACAAATACTTTCTTCTGAAGCCTGAATACAGTGGAGATCATATCATCGAAGTTCCTTTCTCGGCTTCGTTCTTTGAGAAAGTATAATTGACGCATTGGTTTGAGTGAACACGGGCAGTCGAGGCCGATCGGTCACAACACTCACGCAGCAACGGCGGACAATGTCACGTCGAGGCCCATTGATGCACCGATAGATTATGTTCCCGTCTGTGCAGTACATTTGTATGCATTATGTATATTCCTCCATCTACTCTCTCTCTCTCTCTCTCTCTCTCTCTCTCTCTCTCTCTCTCTCTCTTCTCTCTCTCTCTCCTCTCTCTCTCTCTCTCTTCCCTCTCTCTCTCTCTCTCTCTCTTCTCTCTCTCTTCTCTCTCTATCTCTCTCTCTATCTCTCTCTCTCTCTCTCTCTCTCTCTCTCTCTCTCTCTATATATATATATATATATATATATATATATATATATATATATATATATATATATATCCCTCTCTCTCTTCTCTCTCTCTCTCTCTCTCTCTCAGCCTATCTGTCTCCCTTTCCATATGAAAAAATATATATGGAAGACACAAACCCAGAATTTAGTTGGAACTGTAACTCGTGATGAACAGATAGGTAACATCATAACTTCGTAGGTCAAGGAAAAAGAGGGCAAATAATAGACCTGCGAAGAGTCTGCCACAGGCGGAAACTACTCCCACACTCGCCCACGGTACATCGACGAACCCCTCTGCCCGTCTACCTCTGTATGTGCCGAGACTTCATTCACACAAACACCTGATATCTTCGGCGGAAATTGTTCTGCGGTTTCCGGGGCGCGTCGTATTATTGAACTGCCGCCGACGAAGAATACGAAAGGACGCGGTGAAGTTGGGGGCAGCGCCTATTCGTCGATTAAGGTCGATTACCTAGTCACCTTAAACACCTGTGGTACTTCAACTTCGCACTGATCTTGTCTGCTTCCGCGTGTAAACACTAAGTACAGTTAACAGAAAGAGTTTCTTAGAGAATATCTCTTTGGTTCTTATGACGACGATTTTGTGACGGAAAGTAGATCCTGACGATTGTCTATAAATGGACCACGTTACGCAGAAATCTCATGTGATTAGATGTACACGCTCGTTGCGGGTCGCTTAGTGCTGGGCAATGTTTGTGTGTATTTTGTGTATGTGTGAGCGTGCATGCGTGTGACCGTGCGTGCGCGCAGGACGGGGGGCAGTGAATAATAATAATAATATGAATTTTCTCTAGCGCTGATTGCCGCACGCAGTGTTGTACGAGCAATAATTATTATAATAAAAAACAGTTGTCTGTTAATCAGTAACGTCCTTTCCAGGCGCCATGAAACGATTACTGTCGACCAAGTAGCATTGTAATGTTGTGTAATATACATATATATAATCTTTTAACACAGTGCTGACATAAATATAGTACGTAGACCTATTGGAATAGATTCAGTGCCGATAGTTATAGAATCGAAATACAACTTTACGTCACCTCGGGGCAACTCAAGTGCTGTGTTTTGTGAAGTTGTCAGTTTTATTGTGTATGCGTTGCTGTTGTGTACACGCTCAATTCATTGTACTGTATACAACAAGACACGAATAGAAGTAAAGTGAGTACAATTTATTTAAATGTTGACACGTTGTTATTATACGGTCTGTCTGTCTGTCTGTCTGTCTGTCTACGCTTGCTCATTAGTCTTCATGGCTGTCATTAGTCTAATAGTTTGTCTGTACTGATCTGTATGTTTGCCTACTATCTATCTATGTCTGTCTGTCTGTGTGTGTGTGTGTGTGTGTGTATTTTATATATTATATATATATATATAGTGTGTGTTGTGTGTTGTTGTGTTGTATGTTGTTGTTGTTGTCTGTTGTGTCTTTGTGTGTGTGTGTGT
>JAODUO010001373.1:10000-25000 GCA_025642075.2 Ridgeia piscesae | reverse complement strand
CTCTCCAACGCCATGGATTCCCATCACTTCTTCATATCCGTTGTTGTCCATTCCAATCGTCGCATTGAAATCTCCCATGAAGATGGTCACATCCTTTTTTCTGCACTTGTCCAGGATGCTTTGTAGTGTGCTATACACCTGTTCCTTGGTGTCTTCATCATTGTCATTCGTTGGTACATAACACTCACTGGATGACGTTCATCTTGATTTTCTTTTTCATTTTTCTGAAGAACGCTGTGATCATTCGTGGGCCATCCGCTTCCCATGCTACCAATGCCCTCTATACCACTCTTGATAGCACGAATGCTCCCCCTTCGGTCTACGGGCGTCGGCTTCTTCGTGTCCAGAGAAGAGTAATAGCTCTCCTGTACGTATTCGTCTTTGTCCTGTCTGTGTCCATCTTATCTCACTGACCCCCAGAAAAGCAAGCTTTTAGTGGGTCACTTCCGCTGCTACTTGCGCCGTCGTTCCTGTCTGGTACATGGTTCTCACACTCCATGTTCCCGTATTAATGTGCTTGGTCGAGAGAAGGGTGCTTGGCCCTGTGGCTTCCGTGATCTTGCGGCTTTCACCACACGACGTCATAGGTCCTCATGATGAAGACCCTTCCTCTTCCAGGCAAGTGTTGTCAGTAAATTATGTTGCCCACGTTTCTGTAGCGAGTAGATTGTAGATTTTTTACGAGCCCCGCGCTCAACTTTCCGCCTTTCTCATCCGGGCGTGGGACCAGCCAAGGCGGAGTTCGATGTCATGCATTGAACCCTAAAATGTGTGTAAGACGTTTCGCCTTACTAGTCAAATGTGTCGTTCTGTACTATCACCTTTTCCGTTTTAGTTAAATACGTTACGATATTTACATGTGTTGCTCTAGTTTTTTTTTACAAAAATACACATTTGTTATGTAACTTTTTCAATTTACTTTCTTTCCGAATATTTTATTGTGCGCATTTTATATCCATGTCAATTCGTTTTTAATTCACTCTATTCAAAATCCTGAACTATTGTATTGACACAGCTAGCTGACTATGAATGAATTTGCGAAATGACAATGGCCAACCACGGCTTAATACCAATCTTGAAACACTTTGATACATGTGAGACCGTGTTGCTGTCTGACCTGACATCCATACGGCATACATGTACTCGCTTTTGTATCAAATTGTTAATCTCTAGTTATTCAGTTAGATGTCTTGTAGTTCAGCCAATGTTACAAAAAGAAAGGTAAGCAATAACAGAAAATACAATATACAAAAGTAGCAGAATCTATTATGTGCCAGGTAACGATTTATCGCTTGCTTCTGCTCCAAGCGAGTTAACATGCGAGTGAGTGTGTGAGTGTGTGAGTGTGTGAGTGTGTGAGTGTGTGAGTGTGTGAGTGTGTGAGTGTGTGAGTGTGTGAGTGTGTGAGTGTGTGAGTGTGAGTGTGTGAGTGTGTGAGTGTGTGAGTGTGTGAGTGTGTGAGTGTGTGAGTGTGTGAGTGTGTGAGTGTGTGTGAGTGTGTGAGTGTGTGTGAGTGTGTGAGTGTGTGAGTGAGTGTGTGTGTGTGAGTGTGTGAGTGTGTGAGTGAGTGAGTGAGTGAGAGACTGAGTGAGAGAGTGTGTGAGTGAGTGAGTGAGTGAGTGAGTGAGTGAGTGAGTTAGTGAGTGAGTGAGTGACTGAGCGAGAGGGTGGGTGGTTGTGTATGTGGGTGGGTGGTTAAATACAATAATAAATCTCACCCCATCATAAAAAGAACCATTTATGTAGGACTGTATGAAATTACTAGTAAATTCACTAAAGACAGCGGGAATTACATCACCACAGACCACAGGGCATATTTACTGGGGCAGTAATTAGAGCTCTTCTCATTACCTGATGGACCGTCGAGGGTAGGTGTGCCACTAATTATGGAGGCCAGTCCCGTGTGGCCACCGTCCACTTGGCCGCGCTAGTGTACCCGTGAATTGAACCAACGAGTTAGCGAGCAGCTGTGCCATGATTTAATAAATATACTCGATTCTTGATGAACTAAATGTGTCCGATTATAATCTTGTAATGGAATAAGTGCTTTGCAACAGATTGGTAGGATTTTGTACACGCAAATGCAGTGTGAACCTGTTGAATATGCAAAGTCGAGTCATGTAAAATAGTTGGATCATATATCCGTGGACAGGTCTACACTCGTCCACCTGTCATACTCAATAGTGTCTGTACATGGACAGGTCTGTACTCTGTACCCATCCACCAGTCATACCCGATAGTGTTTGTACATGGACAGGTCTGTACTCTGTACCCGTCCACCAGTCATACCCGATAGTGTCTGTACATGGACAGGTCTACACCCATCCAATTGTCAGATTCAATAGTGTCTGTAGTTGGACAGGTCTGTACCCGTCCACCTGTCAGACTCGACAGTGTCTGTACATGGACAGGTCTGTACCCGTCCACCTGTCAGACTCGATAGTGTCTGTACGTGGACAGGTCTGTTCCCGTCCACCTGTCAGACTCGATAGTCTGTACATGGACAGGTCTGTACCCGTCCACCTGTCAGACACGACAGTGTCTGTACATGGACAGGTCTGTACCGTCCACATGTCAGACTCGATAGTGTCTGTACATGGACAGGTCTGTATCCGTCCACCTGTCAGATTCGATAGTGTATGTACGTGGACAGGTCTGTACCCGTCCATCTGTCAGACTCGACAGTGTATGTACGTGGACAGGTCTGTACCCGTCCACCTGTCAGACTCGATAGTGTATGTACGTGGACAGGTCTGTACCCGTCCACCTGTCAGACTCGATAGTGTATGTACGTGGACAGGTCTGTACCCGTCCACCTGTCAGACTCGATAGTGTATGTACGTGGACAGGTCTGTACCCGTCCACCTGTCAGACTCGACAGTGTATGTACGTGGACAGGTCGGTACCCGTCCACCTGTCAGACTCGATAGTGTCTGTACGTGGACTGGTCTGTACCCGTCCACCTGTCAGACTCGATAGTGTCTGTACGTGGACAGGTCTGTACCCGTCCACCTGTCAGACTCGATAGTGTCTGTACGTGGACAGGTCTGTACCCGTCCACCTGTCAGACTCGATAGTGTCTGTACGTGGACAGGTCTGTACCCGTCCACATGTCAGACTCGATAGTGTCTGTACGTGGACAGGTCTGTACCCGTCCACCTGTCAGACTCGATAGTGTCTGTACGTGGACAGGTCTGTACCCGTCCACCTGTCAGACTCGATAGTGTCTGTACGTAGACAGGTCTGTACCCGTCCACCTGTCAGACTCGATAGTGTATGTACGTGGACAGGTCTGTACCCGCCCACCTGTCAGACTCGATAGTGTCTGTACGTGGACAGGTCTGTACCCGTCCACATGTCAGACTCGATAGTGTCTGTACGTGGACAGGTCTGTACCCGTCCACCTGTCAGACTCGATAGTGTCTGACGTGGAGAGATCAGCAAACGATTATTTACACAGTTCCCGGGATTGCTTTGACATTTGCCGAAACAACCGCAAACCTGCCCACAGCGTGAACTGTGCCGTGGAACTCTGGGGATTTGTTTATGGTGTCATTGCGATTATGGTTATAGCACGGTAACAGTAATGGTTACGTCTTTGCAATGCAATATTTGCCCACACGATAATTTGTTGAATATTTTTCGACCAATGTCGGACGCACGTCATCACGATACACAGTTGCCCTGCAAATCGTTTATCGACAAATAGTTGTCAATGTGGGTCTACATTACAAGAGGAACCATTCGTCAGTTGGTGTAGGAAATAGACCCTCTAACCCCCTACAAATAGGTGCGACCTAGTCTCCTACAAACAGGTGTGACCCGATTACTCAAATACAACCCACGTTAGCGATTGTTTCATCAACACCTCATTGGAAGAAGGAACCGTGGGGGAAAATGGACTATTATTCCCCCGACATCAGTTATGCAATCAAGGGCAGCCGTACCGCCAACCTGCCTTCATTGACACGCGCACCTGCGTAAAGATTACCTGCAATGGTGATTTCGGAACTCATCGTATTTACTGTGAATATGGTCTGAAAGTGGGTCACGATACATGGCGTGACTCCGCGCGACTGGAGCTTATTGGGGACTAAGCGAGACTAATTGGGGACTGGACACAAGAATAATATTCTAACGATGGATGACAGTTGTACCTTCCGACTGATGAATACTAGGAAAATCAGTTTATAAATATCGTGTGTTATATGTTTTAAATGTCCGATTTAATATTGAGTTTATCACACTATCATAGACACATAGCGATTTACGTAGTGCAGATAATAGACACGATGCTAGGCTGTACGTGTCTTTTACGGGATTTGCTTTTTACATTGCTGTACGTTGTGGTTTCGAGAAGCACTTATATCTGACAAATTGTCTAAATGCACATAATCATAACACATGTATACGTTTGGTCCAAACAGGTTGTACTGCGCGAAAACTGGCACTCTTCATTATTAGTCAAGATCGCCAAACACAAGTACTTGCCGCTATTGCCATGGCAACCACCATAATATTCGATTAAAATTCATGATTTCCGTGATCATTGTCACCGGCAAAATGTTCCACTGCTTCTGCTTGTAATATTCCTTCGGACAATATAACTGAAATACGCTATTTCGGGACAGTTCGATTATTACGACCAAAACAAAACACAGTCCTATATGTTAACATGGAGTGTATGGACCTCCTGCCACCAACTGCCCCCAGCCTCGTTTTCGCGCGCGAGACTTGCACGCCTTAGACGAGTTCGTGACCGCTGCTTGACCCAGTTGCATAAATTCACCAGTCGTAAACTGGAGGAGCGCCTGAACTTTCCAGTGCGCCAACTGCATTTTGCTTTTACAAACGGGGCTTTTTGTTTTAAATATACATTGGCCATATCTGTAGAGCAAAAATAAATGGGTACACAATTAGAATCTACATAATTGTAATTCATGTAGTGTTACTGCATTATAAAAATGAGAAAATGTTGATAAAC
Source organism: Ridgeia piscesae (assembly GCA_025642075.2). Taxonomy (NCBI): domain Eukaryota; kingdom Metazoa; phylum Annelida; class Polychaeta; order Sabellida; family Siboglinidae; genus Ridgeia; species Ridgeia piscesae. The sequence continues at coordinate 20,016 of JAODUO010001373.1, read as the reverse complement.
AAATGTAACATTTCACTCGTCTGGTACACATTGGACACAGACTGGTAGATTAGTTGTGGGACATGGACCCCTTAAGTGAGGGTCAATATAGTTATTCAAATATTTGTAATGTTGACGTCATTGTGTTGACAAACAGTCGATGTCATACAGTTATTAATTTAAACGTTCTAAGAGGGCCTCTAGTCACATAACTGGAACAAGGCCCGCCCCCTGTGTGTGTGGACCACGGGGCAACCTCGGCACTCGGCAGCAAGGCTATGGACGATTAGGCAGTCAGCAAAGCTGTCAATCATCTGATATGGGGGATCGCAACATTTTCTTTCAGAATATAGGTATTGTGTCGTAAGCAGTCGTTTTTCTTTCGGGATTGATATCAACCCATTTATCAAATGCTTTTCTATGTATTCTCCGTAGACTTTATGTATAATCCATCACGATTGTAAGGTGCTTATGCTCCAGCATCATGATATATATATATATATATATATATATATATATATATATATATATATATATATATATATATATATATATATATGTACTCAACTACATGTATGAAACTAGAAATGGCTTGTCGAAAGGTTCACTGTACTTTACTATACCACGTGATCTGCAGAAGTGATCATCAAGAAAGACGCTTCTAGTGGGCATAAGTACAAGTGAACGGCCAGTCGTTAGGTAGGCGACAACCAACGTTGGATCTTCTTGTTGGTTAATGTCTATCGTTGGAAAAACCCTTCTTGCGCACTCCTAACCCGATTGGTCGTTTATTTAGAGCAATGTCAACGTTTTTCAGAGAGCCAGTGGATTCTGACCAAGTATAGGCAGAAATGACGTGATATTTGCAACTTGTTAACTCCAGAAAAGTGCCAGGAGCAGAACAGCGATCTCTACACCAACTGCGTCGATCTGACCAGTCTTTAACACGAGGAGCCGCGGCACCCTCTGGAACACAATGGCCGCGTTCTCAGCAGCGGATACGTGCAACTAATGCAGAATAACATAGACACATTTACCAAAACATGTGACAGCTTCGGCCTTGTCGTTAACCCGACGAAATCTAAGTTATACATCAGCCAGCCTCCCCGACAGGGCCCCACGTGGAACCAGAAATGTGGGTGGGGGGGTGACGCTAGAAATGGCAAATACTCCATGGTTGTCCACATTGATGACGAGGTGCATTGCATTTATAAGACTACAAGCAACAGTGTGGACAAGAAGATAAATCAGCCTGACAACCAAATTGAAGGGGCCGGTGCTGTGGTGCGGTCTACAGTGGTCTACACCTGCGGGCAGAGTTCAAGTCGACCGGCAGTAGGCGGCGATTAATTTTTTAAAGAGCAGCACTGACTACACATGTCACTCAACTAAATTTATGTCGGTACGTTGAAGACGCTACCATCTTCTGTTGTTTAAATCAAGATGGAACATGGTCGATTTTCTGGTAAACAAATAAGTTTGTAGTATTATAAAAAATATGCCTATATAGTTGTTGATGATTGATGAAACTATATAATAAGTTTGCATAGCAAACAGTTTAAATACGTTTACGCATGTTACAGAAAGGTCTAGCAGCTATTTAGAGACTGACGCATCCAATAACTACAACGGTCGTCTCAAAGCCCGTGGTTTGTGTAGGAGAGATTCATCATAACTTCTACCCGGGCAGTAGGCCTAGGCCGAAGCTGCCTGCACAACTCGCCACGTCATCGTGTCGACCGACCCACAATTACAGATCTTGACATGTATTGATATATTTGTCATGTGATTATTATGAATGAATTGTGATATAGCGGTGTGAAGCAACGGGTGGTCTGGGCAGGATTAATTCGCCCGTATTCTTGCTACAAATTAGCTTTGATCAGTTTCGCGAGTCGCACGCCGCCATTGCAGAATCGTCCATCAACTCGTCGGGTTATTAAAGACGGTCGTGTCGTCGCTGTGTACAGGCGGCGTGCGCCGGGCCCTTTATTACAGGGTCGTAGGACATTGATTGTAAGCACCCGATGATTTGTGTATGTAACGAACAAATGAAGATCGGTCGTAAATACCAAGCACTCCAGCATGCGTCGAATAACTCACCAACGCCGACCCACAGAGCATAGGTCGTGACCCGCCGTCGATGCGATTGGCTGGTGGTCGCGCGTGCACTGACGTTGTAAAGTCAACAAACTGTGTAGGACTGACGGATGGTATAGACTATAGTCGTAAATTGAACATCTCTATACAAAATACACATAGAGCTAGACAAGGGCGCTGGTGCGTGGAGGACGAAAACAGACTACAAAAATTTGCGCTTTTGCTTCATTTTGATAAGTCATCTAAAATTGAGTGGCAGTTTAATCCCCCATTGTGACCTGCATCCCTCGGAAAAGACGCTATAGCGGGCTCATGGACATGAGAGGGAGATAACAGTTACATAGGCAAGGTCACATGAGGTCATATCACGCAAAAGAAAAGGCAATTAATTGTCTTGTTTCCGAATATCTTGTCGAGCGCAGTTTAGAATGGTCACATCAATAATAATTAGTCTGTCGTTCTCGTAGAACCAACGGAAATCAGACTAGCAGTTGACACAGCACATGGACATATCGGTGACTGAAGGTTCTGTTCAGTCAGCAACAACCTTCAAGTGGATGTTTGCAAGTACCTTATGCTACCTCATGCTACCTCATGCTACCTCATGCTACCTCGTGCTACCTTATGCTACCTCATGCTACCTCATGCTACCTCATGCTACCTCATGCTACCTCATGCTACCTCATGCTACCTCATGCTACCTCATGCTACCTCATGCTACCTCATGCTACCTCATGCTACCTCATGCTACCTCATGCTACCTCATGCTACCTCATGCTACCTCATGCTACCTCATGCTACCTCATGCTCAGCGTCTCCAGAGTCAGTGACGAAGTACGTTTAAGTGACCCTCGTCATCCTTGAAGTATGAATGAAGGAGATAAAGTCACAGGAAAAACATTCGTTAAAACATATAAGAAATGAAGTCACAAGAAAGATGACATTTTTTAATTTGGTTATTTATATTTCTTCTGTGCAATAGTATAATACAAATGACAATATTAATTAAAAAAAATTCTTGCTTTGTAGCAATCAAACTTAACGATACCACATTTTTTAATTCAGGAGAATAATTTGATAGTCATGTCAGCTTATTATTTACAGGTTTTTGTATTAACAAATGAAAATATTAAACACAAATAAAATTTAAAAAGTGAATTGTTTGGCATAAGTTTGTTAAGCAAGTGGGTATGGCGTGCGACAAACAGTAAATACAACTATAAACAATTATAGTGCCCCGTTGACATTATTAGAAGTGTAGTCCAACACCTGCATTGGCGGGTGAGTTCTTTCCATGATGTGGTGCAGCAAATCGAATGGTTTTGTGTAGCGATTCGAACCGTATCTGCACAGGACAGGAATAGGACAGGAAATTCACAGAAGTGACGTAATTGCTAAAGAATTCACCGCTAGTCGTTTCCACGTGTGCTACTTGAGAAAGTATTCAACAAGAAAATACCTTTTCAATTTTAATCAAGCAAAGTAGATTTTGCAATAGCCAAACATATAGTAGGTTAATATTAGTACCGTCATGTAAAATACGTAATTAATACTAACTTTAACTGATAAATCCCGATGAAAACGTAATAGAAACTGAGTCAGTTCCACGCCAAACATAGAAAATAATATAACCTTTAGCGTCTTAACGATTTAGTTAGAGAATTCGGGCAAATGGAACGAGTAATTCGTGCGTAGACCCTACAATGATAACGCGTCTACCCGGTGCATGTTGTCACCTGGTGGACCACTTACGCACCGACCCGTTACTTATGTGAAATTAATGGACGTGTTCCCGTTTTGTACACTATAACGTTTGATAACGTGCTTTTAATGTGACCACGCCGTCTACAACCAAGCGACTTAAGCATCACATTGTGCTCGTTCTCCACCATTGTCACCAAGCCACGGCGCCGTCTTGCGGCTAGCTGCAGGAATCAATCATCCGTTTACAACAAGACAGAACGCCACCCCGTATATAAGGCATTAAAGAAACACTAACAACCCCCTAATCTGGCGTTCAGTCCAGCGCGCGAAGTCAGCATGAGGCCAACAGGACATTCCGGCGAGACAATCAGCGTGTCGCAGTCCGTTCTTACACTAGTATTTATTGGCATGGCTGACGCGGTGTGGGGAAAGAATTGCGGGCGCCGCGATAGTAAGTTGTTCGACTGTAACAGCAGCGCTAATGAAGCTGTGTAATTAGTCATTAATCACGCGCAAGGGAGTGCACGTCCACACGGCGCGATACATAGGACGACGCCATTCTTACCACAGACCACGTGTGGACATGTGTTAAGGACCTTTTGTTTAATGAACATCAGCTGGGGTACCGCGTTAGGTGGTGCTGTCACGCAGAAACGTCGGGTGTGTCGCACACAGACGCACATGTGACAGACATTTGCTACGTGTAGCTGGTAAAACAGTTGACACAAAACTGTGATCCGCCTGTAGCAACTTTACATATATTACATATATATATATATATATATATATATATATATATATATATATATATATATATATATATATATATATATATATATATATATATGTATGCAACTGCCGTCACATACACCCTCCTATGCAAAGCAATAATGCAAGACCAAGTTTGATTGAAATTGGCCAAATGAATGACTTTAATATGTACACATTATTATAAACAATAGTTACATAAGTATCGTATCAGCAAACATGCCGGCTTCAAAGGCATTGGAAATCAACACCTACATGCATTATACATGTGTACAACCAACACCAACAATATAATTACACATTATTTACGATTGACACCAAATTGGTGGGGGTCAACACGCCCAACACGCAATACTGCCAACGTTAATTTACCGCACTAAAAACCCTGAGTACACCATAAGAGGAAAACAAAATGAGGCTAAAACCTCGTGCACCTAGACAGGGAAAAGCGTCAAGAAACTATAATGTGTGGAACAGGGAGGTGGGTGGGATAAACAATTTCCCAACAGCAAACAACTATAAATTTGCAAATACGAATAAATTAAATTGAATTCTGCAATAAGTGATGATGCTGCTTCTCGTCGAACTCAAAGTGGCGAATGGGACGAGTACTGATAATGTCAAGATATGTGAGCCACTGGGGTGTAGTGATCACAACCAGATACATTTTATCATCAAAGTAAAGGGAGAACGGAATAGAAAAATAAGGTACAGGAAAAATTTTCACAAAGGAAGATATAAGGACATGAGGGAATATTTAGCAAAGATAGACTGGAATAACACACTGAAGAATAAGACAGCAGCAGAATGCTGGAATATTTTAAAGAGTGAAATTGACTGCGTCGTTGGCACATTTGTCCCCTTGAAAAAACAGGGGAAACGGTCAAAGAAGAAACACTTATCGAAGGAAGCCATTAGAAAAATCAAGTACAAGCAAATGATGTGGAAGACATATAGACATACCGGAAGTGAAGAAGACTATAGCATGTATAAAGAAGCACTTAATCAAGCTACAGCTGAAATTAGAAATTCAAAGAGAAGCTACGAACAAAAAATAGCTTTTAATATAAAACATGACAGCAAGAGTTTTTATGCGTATGTTCGAAGTAAACAGAAAGTTCAGGATAAGGTCGGTCCTCTAGAAGGTAGTGATGGAAACATAATAACAGAGGGATTCTTAATGGCAGAAAACCTAAATGAGTACTTTAGTTCGGTGTTTACCAGGGAAGATATTAGTATATTACCAGTACTTGAGACTAAGTTCGAAGGGAGAGAGTTTGACTATTTAGGACAACTAATTGTAACCCCAACAATGGTAGCTAGGAAAATAAGAGATATGAAGGATAATAAATCACCTGGAGTGGATGGGATTCCTCCCAAATTACTATTGGAAATTGTAGAACAAATCAGCATACCGCTTGCAACAGTGTTCAATTTGTCATTAGAGGAGGGAATAGTTCCGTTAGAATGGAAAGAAGCAAACATTATACCATTATTTAAAAAAGGTTCGAGAAACAAGTCAGAGAACTATAGACCAGTGAGTTTAACATCGGTGATTTGCAAACTATTAGAAAGACTAATTAAAGATCACCTGGTTGATTTTCTTGTTAAAAATAAATTGATAAACCCATCTCAACATGGGTTTTTAAAAGCGAGGTCATGCTTAACAAATATGTTATTTTTTTTGGAAGATGTCACAAAGTGGCTAGATGAGGGATCACCAGTAGATATAATTACTTAGTTTTAAAAAAAGCCTTTGACAAAGTGCCACACCAAAGACTACTACTTAAACTAAAGGCCCATGGCATAGGAAATGGAATGATCAACTGGATAAAAAAATGGCTTATTGATAGAAGACAAAGAGTAGTTGTTGATGGGGAGGTTTCAAACTGGAAAGCGGTTTTGAGTGGGTACCGCAGGGATCAGTACTGGGACCTATTTTATTCTTAATATTTTCAATGATTTGGATGATGACATAACAAGCAAGGTGTTGAAGTTTGGGACGACACAAAAGTGTTTGGGAAATTAAAAGTGATGCAGATAGACAGCATTTACAAGATGATCTAAATAAGTTGATAGAATGGTCTGAGAAGTGGCAAATGCTGTTTAATTTTTGGGAAAGTGTAAGTGCCTTCACACAGGACATGGGAATGAAGATGCAAATATACAATGGGTGATACTGTACTAAATACTACCTTAAAGGAAAAGGACTTAGGGTTAACTATTAGTGCTGACATGAAGGTATCGAGCAGTGTGGAATTGCAGCAGCAAAGGGGAAACCCAAAATTCTTGGATTAATTAGGCGAAATATAGTGTACAAAGAAAAAGAACTAATAATACCGTGTATAAAACAATAGTTAGGCCTCACTTAGAATATTGTATCAAGATGGAGGCCATATCGCAAGAAGGATATTGATATGCTAGAAAGAGTACAAAGGAGAGCAACCAAAATGATCCAAAAAGGAATATTAGTTATGAAATGCGTCTAAAAAATGTGGTTTAAAAACCTAGAAACCAGAAGATTGAGAGGAGATCAGATTGAGGTGTTTAAAATATTGAATGGATATGAAAATATTGACAGAAATTTTTTTTTCACAGTCAAAAGAGAGAAGGACTAGAGGACATGGAGTTACATTAGCAAAGAAGCAGTGTAGACTAGATATTAGAAAATTTTCATTTTCACAAAGAACAGTAAACGAATGGAACAGATTATCGGCTGATTGTGTAGGTGCTAGTAGTGTTAATATATTTAAAAATAAAATCGACATATACCTAAGACGGGCGGGGTATACTTAGATAGATAGGTTGGACTCTCGATAAGCCAAATGGCTTCCTAGTCCACCTGCCATCTAGAGTTGAATCTCTAGGTGGCAATCTTGTTAAATCTTGTTAAAAACTGGATTTATAAAGACTCAGGCTGATTACTACGGACGCCGCTAGGGTATTACTGAGATTACTACTGGCCTAATCCACCTGATGTCGCCACTTGAATTATCACCTCACATAGGATTATTGTATGCAACTGCCGTCACATACACCCTCCTATGCAAAGCAATAATGCAAGACCAAGTTTGATTGAAATTGGCCAAATGAATGACTTTAATATGTACACATTATTATAAACAATAGTTACATAAGTATCGTATCAGCAAACATGCCGGCTTCAAAGGCATTGGAAATCAACACCTACATGCATTATACATATGTACAACCAACACCAACAATATAATTACACATTATTTACGATTGACACCAAATTGGTGGGGGTCAACACGCCACTAGGTCACCCACAAAAAAATGTAAAAAATGTGGCTGTTTTATAAGCAAAAAATTTTTTAAGACTCCGCAACTGTCAGAGACTTGTAACCTGAATAAATCTATAAGACTCCGCAACTGTCAGAGACTTGGTAAAACGCACATAATTCGATAAGACTCCGCAACTGTCAGAGACTTGTTAAACGACAAATTCGATAAGACTCCGCAACTGTCAGAGACTTGTTAAACGCTGATACTTCAAAGACTGTAAAATAAGCAGTAATTAAATGAGCGAACTGGCGACATTAAGCAACTCGAATGTATTTCCTAAATGCATCAGAAGACCACCGCCCCGCTGCTCTGATCTGTGCATCGGACTCTCCCCTTAATGCTGCTGATGTAGCCGCCCCTATTCTAAAACTATGACCCTTAAAGACCTGGCTGCTAAGGCCACAAAACTCAAGCAAGTGTTTAAGCAAAAAATCAAACTCTCTGCGTAACATTGGTGTGCCATCTACATATGCAAAGAGTGGGCCCTGAACTGTCCCCCTAGCATGAAGGAAATCCCTAACACAACTGGCAGGGGAAATAAGCGAAGCTGGAATAACTCCTCCAGGGATCTGCAAAGACTGGGAACCATGTTTACGGCTGTGCTTGAAATGCCTAAATGAGACAGAAATTAAGTCACCGTTTAATGAAATGTCCTGGCGCTGAAGACAATTCTGACCTGTCCGAGGAGAACCGGGCACCATCTCACCTACCCTCAGATATGCCTTAAAGGCTAGCACCATCATGGCACGTAGCATGACCTGTTTGTAGCGAGATGTGATGACAGTAGGTACGGCAGTGACTAATTTGGTCAGTATAGGCAGAGTTATTGGCAGGCGAACATCAGAGACCGTTCTTAAATTTTGTGCTCCTATCAAAAGCCTAGAAATAATGAAACTTTTGGCTGGGTCTTGGAAACCATTGATCTTATGGAAATATGAAATGGCAGAAACATAGGAAATAATTGAGGCTGGTGCCAAACCTGCATTATGAAGGTGAGCAATGAAAAACATCATGATGTAAATAGGTACTGGTAACACCGGAACCAGACCTAGAGAGTGCAAAAACCCTACCAGTTTATACCATGCCCGCTCATATTGCAATCGGGATGATGGTGCCAAGGATGCTTGTAGGAGCATCCCTACAGTGTCCCGAAGGCCGCCGGAGATATGTGGAACGGTAGCGCTGTAGGATGTTTGTTGACCCATGGAGCCAGTGCCCGGAAGTCGTCGATCTGTGAACGTGACAACTTGTCAGCAAGAGTATTATCTCTACCAGGTACATGCTGAGCTATAAAATGAATATTATATCGTAAACATGTCAAGATTAAGCGACGCAGGAGAACCATGACGGAAGGTTCTTTGGAAGTCTGCTTATTAATCACAGACACTAATGACTCGTTATCTGTGAAAAAACACACACTGCAGTTAGCCCACGCTGTCCCCCACATTTCTACAGCGACCATAATGGGGTACAACTCCAAAATGGTTATGTTAAGTGCTTGCCAAGATACAGGCCATACCCCGAAAAACCACTGTGCTCCACAAACTGCTCCATAACCTTTGCCACCTGAGGCATCAGTAAATAGTTGGAGGAAATCCCCGGTTAGGAAATCATCATCTATAAAGAAAGACTTGCCATTAAAATCATCTAGGAAAGCTAGCCACATCTCAAGATCCAATTTAACCGGATTTGTCAGCCTAATGTGATGATTAGGCTTACTTACACCCAAAGTTAAGTCGATTGTTCGGCGTAAAAAAGCCCTAGCGAACCTGATGACATAACAAAAGAACTGTAATAATCCAATTAGACTCTGAATTTCTCTGAGCGTAACTTTATGTCTAGCCAGAAATGAGCGTAGTAGCATTCTAGCCTTTAGCAACTTGTCATCGGGTAAGCGCACCTCCATAGCTACTGTATCAATGACAATACCTAGAAATTGAAGTGTTGTACATGGACCCACTGTCTTACTCGGTACTAATGGCACACCGAGCTGGCTGCACATAGTAATAAAAGCCTGGAGATCAGTCCCACACTTGTCCTGTGACTCGGCTAAAACTAAAAAATCATCCAATACATGAATCACTTTAGTTGCACCCAAGGTATTCATAGCTATCCATTCTAATGCAGTACTGAAAGATTCAAAGATAGCACAAGAGCTA
>JAODUO010001373.1:0-5000 GCA_025642075.2 Ridgeia piscesae | reverse complement strand
CTACAACTTGTCACGTTCTAGTGCCTGTCCATATCTAGCCGTTTACTGTATGGGCTACAACTTGTCACGTTCTAGTGCCTGTCCCTATCTAGCCGTTTACTGTATGGGCTACAACTGGTCACGTTCTAGTGCCTGTCCATATCTAGCCGTTTACTGTATGGGCTACAACTTGTCACGTTCTAGTGCCTGTCCATATCTAACCGTTTACTGTATGGGCTACAACTGGTCACTTTCTAGTTCCTGTCCATATCTAACCGTTTACTGTATGGGCTACAACTGGTCACTTTCTAGTGCCTGTCCATATCTAGCCGTTTACTGTATGGGCTACAACTTGTCACGTTCTAGTGCCTGTCCATATCTAGCCGTTTACTGTATGGGCTACAACTGGTCACTTTCTAGTTCCTGTCCATATCTAACCGTTTACTGTATGGGCTACAACTTGTCACTTTCTAGTGCCTGTCCCTATCTAGCCGTTTACTGTATGGGCTACAACTTGTCACGTTCTAGTGCCTGTCCATATCTAGCCGTTTACTGTATGGGCTACAACTGGTCACTTTCTAGTTCCTGTCCATATCTAACCGTTTACTGTATGGGCTACAACTTGTCACTTTCTAGTGCCTGTCCCTATCTAGCCGTTTACTGTATGGGCTACAACTTGTCACGTTCTAGTGCCTGTCCATATCTAGCCGTTTACTGTATGGGCTACAACTGGTCACGTTCTAGTGCCTGTCCATATCTAACCGTTTACTGTATGGGCTACAACTTGTCACGTTCTAGTGCCTGTCCCTATCTAGCCGTTTACTGTATGGGCTACAACTTGTCACGTTCTAGTGCCTGTCCCTATCTAGCCGTTTACTGTATGGGCTACAACTTGTCACGTTCTAGTGCCTGTCCATATCTAGCCGTTTACTGTATGGGCTACAACTGGTCACTTTCTAGTTCCTGTCCATATCTAACCGTTTACTGTATGGGCTACAACTTGTCACGTTCTAGTGCCTGTCCCTATCTAGCCGTTTACTGTATGGGCTACAACTTGTCACGTTCTAGTGCCTGTCCATATCTAGCCGTTTACTGTATGGGCTACAACTGGTCACGTTCTAGTGCCTGTCCATATCTAGCCGTTTACTGTATGGGCTACAACTTGTCACGTTCTAGTGCCTGTCCATATCTAACCGTTTACTGTATGGGCTACAACTGGTCACTTTCTAGTTCCTGTCCATATCTAACCGTTTACTGTATGGGCTACAACTGGTCACTTTCTAGTGCCTGTCCATATCTAGCCGTTTACTGTATGGGCTACAACTTGTCACGTTCTAGTGCCTGTCCATATCTAGCCGTTTACTGTATGGGCTACAACTTGTCACGTTCTAGTGCCTGTCCCTATCTAGCCGTTTACTGTATGGGCTACAACTTGTCACGTTCTAGTGCCTGTCCCTATCTAGCCGTTTACTGTATGGGCTACAACTTGTCACGTTCTAGTGCCTGTCCCTATCTAGCCGTTTACTGTATGGGCTACAACTTGTCACTTTCTAGTGCCTGTCCCTATCTAGCCGTTTACTGTATGGGCTACAACTTGTCACGTTCTAGTGCCTGTCCCTATCTAGCCGTTTACTGTATGGGCTACAACTTGTCACGTTCTAGTGCCTGTCCATATCTAGCCGTTTACTGTATGGGCTACAACTTGTCACTTTCTAGTGCCTGTCCCTATCTAGCGATGTAGAGCAGGGACAATATGTCACGTTCCAGTGCTTGTCCACATCTATTTCGTATGGACAACTTTCATCCCGTCCAATCTGCAATATACAATAGGGATAACTTGTCACGTTCTAGTGCCTGTCCACATCTAGCAATATACAATAGGGATAACTTGTCACGTTCTAGTGCCTGTCCACATCTAGCAATATACAATAGGGATAACTTGTCACGTTCTAGTGCCTGTCCACATCTAGCAATATACAATAGGGATAACTTGTCACGTTCTAGTGCTGTCCAATCTAGCAATATACAATAGGGATAAATTGTCACGTTCTAGTGCCTGTCCACATCTAGCAATATACAATAGGGACAACTTGTCACATTCTAGTGCCTGTCCACATCTAGCAATATACAATAGGGATAAATTGTCACGTTCTAGTGCCTGTCCACATCTAGCAATATACAATAGGGATAACTTTTCATGTTCTAGTGCCTGTCCACATCTAGCAATATACAATAGGGACAACTTGTCACGTTCTAGTGTTTGTCCATATCTAGCAATGTACAATAGGGACAACTTGTCACGTTCCAGTGCTTGTCCACATCTAGCGGTGTACGGTATGGGCACCTTGTCACGTTCCAGTGCTTGTCCACATCTAACGGTGTACGGTATGGGCAACTTGTCACATAGTAGTGCCTGTCCATATCTAGCAATATACAGAAGTACTGCGGGGAGTGGCTTCTTGCTAACCACTCACGTACAAGTGCCCACCAAAAGCATGTAAAACACCTAATGTTAATCTTGTCAAAAATACTTTAAACCTAACCCTAACCCACACATAAACCCTAACCCTAACAGTAACTCTAAACCTAAACTTTATTCCACATAAGAGCAACAAACAATGGGCACTTGTACGTGAGTGGTTAGCAAGAAGCCACTCCCCGCCACTACCATGTAACCGCCAGGGCGGCCTTACCCCAGATTAGGGTAGATACATTAATTGGTTCTCAGGCCGAATTTAAAATAAATTAAATAACGATAATTGTTTTTATCAGATAATGCTGTATTATAAAAAAAACTATTCTAAATTAAACTTATACTCACATAAAATAAACAGAAATACAAATTTGCAGTTGTTTATAAAATAGGAATTACGGCAGGATTAACCAGACCAGTATCCGTGAGGTGGCAGCATTGGTTAGCACCACACGGATAACATTCAAAAGCCGGCAAAGTCACCAGACTGTCTTCTCGGCGAAGCCACGCAGCCGAGTGACAGACGTTTAAGCGAGACTAGGGTAAATGAGGATACCCAAGCGACATATGATGGCGCCACACCGTGGGACTCAGATAAACGAGACTACGTCACACGGCATTATTTATTTGTTAATAATTCCGTGCAGTGGCAGCACATGTCATGAGATCCTTTGTAATATTTGAGCGAGAATGCGGATGTTAGCGATACTAAATTACACATGCCCAATGGAACAATAAATGAGGTGTTGTGGTCATCGCTATTAGTATTACAGTATTCTGGGAGTCAGAGAGATTCACATCCAAATTGGCGCCACCTGGGGTCTACTGATAAAAATAAGTAAGGACATTATAAGAATAACTGTTTTTTGTAAAACATCGTTAACTTGTGGAAAAGATCAATTCAACATCCGCGAATTAACATAGAAATGGAATGCATGCGTGTATGTATGTATGTATGTATGTATGTATGTATGTATGTATGTATGTATGTATGTATGTATGTATGTATGTATGTATGTATGTATGTATGTATGTATGTATGTATGTATGTATGTATGTATGTATGTATGTATGTATGTATGTATGTATGTATGTATGTATATATGTATGTGTGTATTTGTGTGTGTGTGTGTGTGTGTGTGTGTGTGTGTGTGTAGTGTGTGTGTGTGTGTGAGTGTGTGTGTGTGTGTGTGTGTTGTGTGTGGGTGTGTGTGTGTGTGTGTGTGTGTGTGTGTGTGTGTGTGTGTGTGTGTGTGTGTGTGTGTGTGTGTGTGTGTGTGTGTGTGTGTGTGTGTGTGTGTGTGTGTGTGTGTGTGTGTGTGTGTGTGTGTGTGTGTGTGTGTGTGTGTGTGTGTGTGTGTGTGTGTGTGTGTGTGTGTGTGTGTGTGTGTGTGTGTGTGTGTGTGTGTGTGTGTGTGTGTGTGTGTGTGTGTGTGTGTGTATACTAATCGAAACAGTTGTGTCTGCAGCCACAGCGGACACCTTTAAATGTAGGCTGGGTAGACGGACAGTTTTAATTTACCAATATGCTCCACCCCATATATTGACATAATGACCTTATGGTGCTTGCCAATTATCATATAGACATACACACATACGTACATACGAATATAATGAATAATCAAATAATCTTCGAGTTTTAATTGGAGCGTGGTTGAGCGCTTTTCCATGTGTGGCATCCACGCTTGGTGGCCTTTGGTCACCCATTTTCCCTTTCCATAGCTATGTCCAGTTTGATGTTGTTGATTTATTAGGATGTAGTCAATTTAGGTCTTCGTTACACCGTTTGGGGTTTTCAGGTCCACCTCCTTCCGGCTTTCTTCTGAAACATGGCAGGTAGGTATTCATGATGTTGTACTTTCTTGATGTAGCCCATTCTACCAAGGTGTCACCGCTTTCGTTTCTCAAGTCGAGCCCAAATTTGCCTGTTGCCGTTTCCATACGGTTTTTTCCCCCCTAGTTGCGCACTGAAGTCTAACACGGGAGCATGCTTGAAGAGACACATCTATAATTCATGCGTACTTCCAGTAAAGACATACGGAGCGGAAACATGGGCACTCACCACCCAAGCAAAGAACGAGCTAATATAATTTATATATATATATATATATATATATATATATATATATATATATATATATATATATATATATATATATATATATATATATATATATATAATTGTAGAAGTTTCTATAGCGCCTAAATCCTTTAAAATATTCAAGCTCAGAGGCGCAACAAACAGAATCATGTAGCTAGTGGGAACACGGGGACATACATATAGCTAGTGGGAACACGGGGACAGACATTTAGCTAGTGGGAACACGGGGACATACATATAGCTAGTGGGAACACGGGGACATACATATAGCTAGTGGGAACACGGGGACAGACATTTAGCTAGTGGGAACACGGGGACATACATATAGCTAGTGGGAACACGGGGACATACATATAGCTAGTGGGAACACGGCGACAGACATTTAGCTAGTGGGAACACGGGGACAGACATTTAGCTAGTGGGAACACGGGGACAGACATTTAGCTA
>JAODUO010001372.1:142500-156126 GCA_025642075.2 Ridgeia piscesae | reverse complement strand
TCATAGGTTGTCATCACAGTTTGCCACCCTTTCTCATCGTTTCATCATCAGGGCTCATCTTAGTGACGATATCCTCGATTCCAGTGGCCTCTTGACTGCCTTAGCTACTGCTGACGCACTGTGTTGGATTATGCATGTGATGGTTTCACTCACGGTGTCAATGTTATACAGTATTAGTAGTGTCTCGAATCAGTTTCTAAATTCGAGTTGGAATACGATCTTCTTTGATCGAATTTGTTTGGCATCTACTCTTCGTCGGTCATCAGGTTTTTTTCCTTTCCACCTGTACGTCCAATTTGAAGTTGCTCATATCCATTCTGTGGTCACTTCCAATGTTGACTTGGTTGATGACTGTTTCGTATGTGGCAATTTCCGCCTTCGTTACAGCGTTTGGTTTTTTTTACATAAATGACCAAAAAGATCCTTTTCATAATACTCATATAGAAAATGCACTTACGGCTGGTGATTTGTTTCAGCATAATTTCTTCAAAGACTCTCCTCTCCCCCTTCCTCTTCCAGTTGAATCGTCTGGAACACTTTTCTGTCATGAGGTACTTCACTACACGCCGGGTGCACTCTATCGCTGCGCTACCGCCAGTCATGCTCAGGTTGATGACCTAGGTGGATACCAAACAGTAATAACAATGAAAATTAGCAGTAATAGCAGTGACACAAGATATGTGCGATGATATTACTAAATTGCATATGTCAAGTGAACAACTGGATCATTATTTAGTAAAGTTTATACATTAAAACAGAAACTACCGTTCCGGTAAGGTTAGAGACCAAACCGTTTCAAATATAATCAAAACCTAACGTACCGGCTACGTTACATATATAACATTAACCATAATGAACCTGTTCTAACCAAATGCTAACGTTACATTAACGTTTGCATCTTATCTGGGATACCACCATTATTGCGTTATGTTCTTCCAGTTGCAGAGCTGTGTTGTCATTGACATACCTCTCCACTGCGTGTACGATTTCCATCGTTATCAAGGCGCTGATGTACCTGATGTCATCGCTGCTGGCCGGCTGTACAGCAGATAAGTTAACCGCAATTTGCCGACTGCGGACGGAAAGCGCCACTTGTGATTGCAGCGTACCGTCGACAAGGTGCAAATTTTATTGTTCCGTGGTGCTTACTCAGACAATGGCATTAAAATATCGACTACTCAGGTCACTTACAAATACGTATAAGGACATTAATGTGGAAAGTGCCTCAACAAGAAGAAGAAAACATATTGTGACATTACATGGTGTTATATGACATGGCACATATAGGGATATAATAATAATCATAATAATCATAATAATCATAATAATCATAATAATCATAATAATCAAAATAATCATAATAATCATAATAATCATAATAATCATAATAATCATAATAATCATAATAATCATAATAATCATAATAATCATAATAATCATAATAATCATAATAATCATAATAATCATAATAATCATAATAATCATAATAATCATAATAATCATAATAATCATAATAATCATAATAATCATAATAATCATAATAATCATAATAATCATAATAATCATAATAATCATAATAATCATAATAATCAAAATTTCATAATAATCATAATAATCATAATAATCATAATAATCATAATAATCATAATAATCATAATAATCATAATAACATAATAATCATAATAATCATAATAATCATAATAATCATAATAAATAATTCATAATAATCATAATAATCATAATAATCATAATAATAAATTCATAATAATCATAATAATCATAATAATCATAATAATTAATAATCATAATAATCATAATAATCATAATAATCATAATAATCATAATAATCATAATAATCTAATAACATAATAATCATAATAATCATAATAATCATAATAATCATAATAATCATAATAATCATAATAATCATAATAATCATAATAATCATAATAATATAATAATCATAATAATCATAATAATCATAAAATCATAATAATCATAATAATCATAATAATCATAATAATCATAATAATCATAATAATCATAATAATCAAAATTTCATAAAAATCATAATAATCATAATAATCATAATAATCATAATAATCATAATAATCATAATAATCATAATAATCATAATAATCATAATAATCAAAATTTCATAATAATCATAATAATCATAATAATCATAATAATCATAATAATCATAATAATCATAATAATCATAATAATCAAATAATATAATAATCATAATAATCATAATAATCATAATAATCATAATAATCATAATAATCATAATAATCATAATAATCATAATAATCATAATAATCATAATAATCATAATAATATAATAATCATAATAATCATAATAATATAATAATCATAATAATCATAAAATCATAACAATCATAACAATCATAACAATCATAACAATCATAACAATCATAACAATCATAACAATCATAACAATCATAACAATCATAACAATCATAACAATCATAACAATCATAACAATCATAACAATCATAACAATCATAACAATCATAACAATCATAACAATCATAACAATCATAACAATCATAACAATCATAACAATCATAACAATCATAACAATCATAACAATCATAACAATCATAACAATCATAACAATCATAACAATCATAACAATCATAACAATCATAACAATCATAACAATCATAACAATCATAACAATCATAACAATCATAACAATCATAACAATCATAACAATCATAACAATCATAACAATCATAACAATCATAACAATCATAACAATCATAACAATCATAACAATCATAACAATCATAACAATCATAACAATCATAACAATCATAACAATCATAACAATCATAACAATCATAACAATCATAACAATCATAACAATCATAACAATCATAACAATCATAACAATCATAACAATCATAACAATCATAACAATCATAACAATCATAACAATCATAACAATCATAACAATCATAACAATCATAACAATCATAACAATCATAACAATCTAACAATCTAACAATCTTAACAATCTTAACAATCTTAACAATCTTAACAATCTTAACAATCTTAACAATCTTAACAATCTTAACAATCTTAACAATCTTAACAATCTTAACAATCTTAACAATCTTAACAATCTTAACAATCTTAACAATCTTAACAATCTTAACAATCTTAACAATCTTAACAATCTTAACAATCTTAACAATCTTAACAATCTTAACAATCTTAACAATCTTAACAATCTTAACAATCTTAACAATCTTAACAATCTTAACAATCTTAACAATCTTAACAATCTTAACAATCTTAACAATCTTAACAATCTTAACAATCTTAACAATCTTAACAATCTTAAAATCTTAAAATCTTAAAATCTTAATAATCTTAATAACCACCACAACCACCACAACCACCACAACCACCACAACCACCACAACCACCACAACCAACAACCACCACAACCACCACAACCACCACAACCACCACAACCACCACAACCACCACAACCACCACAACCACCAAAACCCACCACAACCACCACAACCACCACAACCACCAAACCACCACCCCACCACAACCACCACAACCACCACAACCACCACAACCACCACAACCCCCACAACCCCCACAACCACCACCCCACCACAACCACCACAACCACCACAACCACCACAACCACCACAACCACCACAACCACCACAACCACCACAACCACCACAACCACCACAACCACCACAACCACCACAACCCCCACAACCACCAAACCACCACAACCACCACAACCACCACAACCACCACAACCACCACAACCACCACAACCACCACAACCACCACAACCACCACAACCACCACAACCACCACAACCACCACAACCACCACAACCACCACAACCACCACAACCACCACAACCACCACAACCACCACAACCACCAAACCACCACAACCACCAAAACCCCCACCCCAACAAACCCCCAAACCAAAACCACCACAACCACCAAAACCCACCCCCCCAACCCCCCAAACCACCAAAACCACCACAACCACCACAACCCCCACAACCAACAACCACCACAACCACCACCACCACCACCACCACCACAACCACCACAACCACCACAACCACCACAACCACCACAACCACCACAACCACCACAACCACCACAACCACCACAACCACCACAACCACCACAACCACCACAACCACCACAACCACCACAATCATCATAACCATCATAATCATCATAATCATTCATAAATCATCATAACACATTATAAATATAAACCTATACATTATACAGTAACATAAAATAGCAGTCGTTACATTACTTATTATTCCTCAGTATACTAAAATAAAAAATAAAAATTATACGATATGATTAAAAAATATATATATATTGTTTTTAACAAGGTCGAGCTGATGCCAGATGTTTGCAAATGTCATAGATGGCTGCTCGCCCTGATCAGATGTTAAATCACTGTGCTTCGCAGCGATGAAATTACTTATTGTAGCCATAGTGCTATCAATGCAGTCATTATTTGATTTTTTTTGTCTGACTTCCGGTTTTATCACGTCACAGTCAGTGATGATGGTGTCAGGGCTGGCACACTGACACATCCACATCCGTGCTGTTGCTGGGTCTAGGAGGTCACAGCAGTTCATCAGGCGTGGTGGGTGATCCAAAGCTGATGGGTGCATCATGTTGACACTCTTCTGCTTGGGACGGCTGCAGTGGTCAACTCCTGAAAACAGTACCTGATTTATGTAGCATGCAACAAATGTCATGTGGCTGAAACTACATAATTCAAACATCAGTGTAATTTATCTTTAGTTCTTACCTTTGAAGAACAATCAATAATTTCTCACTGCTGTGCGCTAAACTGAGACTGTCTCAAGGTTCTCGAGGTATTCTGATTTGTCTGTTGATGTTGCTGTTATTGTTTTTACTTTTGGGGGCTACTGTTATTTTTCTTTTCAGCTTTGTCTACACAATAGGCAAGAAATTTGTGCGTGTGAAAAACACGTATCATCAGCAAAGTGTATTCCGACCAAAAGTGGTTCATTGCGATTATCCTATTGGAACATTGTGCCTTTGCCATTGGAACATTGCGACTATGCGATTGGTGCATTGCGACTACGTTTGGGGCATTCAGGTAGTGGGGCTTTCAGGCACTGAGGCATTCTGACTATAATTCGTCCTGGCTAGGAAATGGGTACGTTTAAAAATATGTGTCTTCCATGCTGTCTTGAAGACACCGACTGTTGCGCTGGCTCCGATATTGTTTGGAAGTGTATTCCAGGCCTTTGCTGTGGATACGGTGAACGATCGCGCATATTTGTTATATTTAGCAGCACATTTGGGCAGAAAATATAGCTAAGACAAAATGATGGGCGAAGTGGTAGACAATGCTAATAATTTAGGTTAATATTGCCCAAACCAAGGTTTGCATGTGCGTGTGCATACGCATGGGCATGTGCACACACATCAACCAGGATTATTGTGGTTGTATGGTTGGTGTGGCTGAGCCGTACGCGTGTGGGGTGTGGGTGTACCTATTCTCAGTAGAGGAACGGTGCTGCTGAACAACAATCTTCTCTTCTCCTGAAATTTTAGCTTAACTTAATAATTGTATCAATATATATATATATATATATATATATATATATATATATATATATATATATATATATATATATATATATTTAAATTGGACGCATTCAATTGTAATTGTAAATATAATTTTAATGCTGTTTTAGTCCTCTTATAATGTATGTTTACTAATTTAAATTATATTCTTAGAAGATAATTTATACATATATACATATGTTTTTAAACAATTTTAAAGGATATTCTATATTTATTTATTTATTTATTTATTTATTTATTTAATAGTTTACACCACAATTATTGTTAAATAGATAATCTATTATTTTAATTTTGTCTTTATTTATTTATTATATAAAAAAACATTTTAAAGAACAAATGATGTACAATGTATATCTTATATTTATTTGCCGTATTTCATTATTGTATATATAGAGGCACTATATGAGTCAACGCCAGACTACATTCCAATTCATCATGTATTGCACGTTGAATATGGCAATAAAGCTTTATTATTATTATTTGGACCGGCAAAAATTTGATCCTGCACAAAAACCTGGTGAGTTTGGGTCTATGATCACCATGCATGTATCAGTGGGAAATCAATTATGCAGTGGTGCCATCTTGTGAGCAAAACATTAATACAACCAGTGACATCCATTTAATAGTTTCATATCATAAACACTGTCTCAGAACACATTTTCAAATATTGGTAGGGGTGATCTAAAGTCATAATGTCTTTTGGAATGTGACCAACATTTGAGATCACCCCTAAGTTGGTGTGTCATTTGTAAACAAAATCATATTTGTGAGTCATAAATATTGTGTGGTTTCTGCTCAATGTGTTACCAGTGACATTGGTGACGTGAGGACAACAGTACTGAAGATGACTTTGGATATTCAAACAGTCTTCACCATGTCATGAGAGAACTCCGCGGAATCACCTAACCATGCATTGTCACATCTTCCAACCAGCCAAGATTAATTTATATTAATGGCGAGACAAATACTTTCAAGAAAATAAGACAGTGAAAGTAATCAACATCTAGCTTTAATGGTCCAATAATTTTTACCTTTGTGTGCTCTCTTATGTGTTGAGATCATACTGTAGTTCTGGTGTACATTTGTGACCCAGAAGAGGCATGTTATCCACTGTCGGTGACTTGCTGCAATACATCATCATCATCATCATGCTGTCGGTCGCGATGCGACAAAGACTGCTTCCATCACTTGACTAATGCTCTCCATTTATCTCTCTGCTGCGAGAGTGATGTCTATGAGTCGGTCTTTATGTCTCTCAGCTTCAGGTTTCTGTTGATGGTATCCTTGAATCGGAGACGAGAGCGCCCTCTCTGTCTGTGACCACAAGACAGTTGAGAGTAGAGAACCTGCTTTGGTAGCCAGTCTGGTGACATCCTCATGAGGTGTTCAGTCCACCGGAGATTCTTTCTGATCAGAAGATTTTCCATAGATGGCAGCCATGTCCGTTCGAGTATTTCCTTGTTTGTCATTTTGTCCATCCAGGTTATCCTCATGATCGAAGGCAGATGTCGCATCATGAAGGCGTGCAGCTTTTTCACCTGTCGTCTGTACACTGTCCAGGCCTCGGCTCCATATAGGAGGATGGACAACACGATTGCACGGTATATCTTGCCTTTAACCCGCATGGACACATGATGGTTGTCCCAGAGTCTCTGGCGTAGTCGGCCGAAAGATGCACTAGATTTGGCCATCCTCCTCTGTATTTCATCGTCAATGCATCCATTACTTGATATAGGGCTTTCGAGGTAGGTGAATTCCAGAACAGAGTTCAGCTTGTTTCCATCAACCACGATATCCTCCTCTCTGGTTCTTATAGAGTTGGGTTGGTACAGCACCTAGGTTTTCTTGATGTTAATCTTCAGGCCAAACGCATTTGACGCATCGGAGAAAGCATCCACTATTTTCTGAATCTCTTCAGCAGAGTGGGCAACCAGTGCACTGTCATCTGCGAATAGCAGCTCTCTCATCAGTATCCGAGTAGTCTTGGTCTTCGCTCTGAAGTGTGCGACGTTGAATAGGTCACCGTTCTGTCTGGACTGTATGTAGACGCCACCCCCTTGTCTCGCCATATGTAGACGCCATCCCCCAAGCCTCGTCGAGCATTGCTGATAGTAAGATGGAGAAGAGCGTGGGAGCCAGTACACAACCTTGCTTGACCCCATTTGTGACACCGAATGATTCCGAGATTTCACCTCCAACACTAACATTCGCCATCATTCCGGTGTGTAGTGCCTCGATCATTGTTGTGAACTTCTCTGGGCAGCCATACTTCCTCAGTAGCTGCCATAGCCCGGTCCTCCCACCTGTATCGAACGCCTTACGGAAGTCGACAAATACCATGTACAGTGGTCGGTCCTGCTCAATGCATTTTTCTTGTAGCTGTCGGAGACAAAATATGTGCAATACACCTGGAATCAAAACAGGACTTTAGAGCTATTTTCAATGTGCAGACATAATAATGACCCAACTCTGTACAGTAGATGTGTGATGTTGCCTGATTCAAAAATATTTTGTTGCACTTCCATGATCAACCAACCTGCAGATAACACAAATCACTATTCTGTTCAGACTCGTTTCAAAACCTGAACTTCGTGTCATACACTGGCAGTCGGAGAATACAATACAGTCTCCAGGTGGCGTGGCAGACACACAGTTCATGACCTTTAACATGACCGATGTGTTCTTCGTCCGAAACATCCGAGGATTATTCATCAGTCCTCATGACAGACTCTGTTGGACGGTGGACATGTGACTCCTGGTGACAGTCGTTGAAATGAGAGCCAATCATTGGCTCTGTTATTTTGCCCGCGACTGAAGTGCCACATTTCACAGAATTCCTCAGCAGAGGACCAATGGAACAGTACGACAGGCTGGCAGCTGTGACTGTATCAAGAGTTAGTTTGGAGGAGACAAACAGACAATGTCAGGCTGGGGGCATCGAAGACAACAAGCCTGCCTTTCTAATTTTCTATCTGGACTTACCAGCTTGGAAACGTAGAGACAAGTATTTGTACTTTAATTAACTAGCTTTCTTTAGTGCTTGTACATGATCAGAACTTGGGAGCAAGTTTCTGTATTTTCATTTATTGATTCAATTAGATTTTTCATTATGTGGGCTTCAATGTGTACTTTACCTTTTGTACTTTGTCAGTTCTGCTTGTCAGACTACAAAGCACATTGCTAATATTTACTTTGAGTTTTTAAAATAAAAAATATTACTTCTCTACTTGTTTAAGCGTGATGCTGCTTTGTGCAACGTTCAATTGGACATCTCGATTCACTTCAGATAATTAAAAGCAGTCAATTGGCAGTGACGAGTACAGTGGAAACAAACTTGGACGTGTGCTAATGCACCTCACTTAGATCTATACTTAACTCCATCCCTTGTACCTGTGCTATCACTAAAATATATGAACGTCACGTTTGACAATGTTCACTGTGTTATATACTACAGAAGCTGTACAGATCTTGCACTATTGGTCAGACTTAGTAGTTCTGCGACACAACCGTGAGGTTGTGCGGTCGCTTCCACACACGCATCTCGTCCGTTGAATGGGATCCCCGTCGACGTCAGACGCTTCGCCTGTGGCGCCATCTGTCCGGGGATGAGAGTACCACCCGGGGTTAATGCGTCGGACGACAGACCCACGACGTGTACGAGTGTGTTGGTGTACGACACGACGACATACACGTGCAGGACGGACATCTCGTTGTCCCAGTGCAGGTTGAGTTGTGACCGCCATGGTGGATCTCCAGTCCGCTCTCTCGGTTCACGATCGAGAACGTCGCTGCACTGTGGTAAGACAGACGACGCCGCCGTAGATATCGGCTTCACCTGGATCTCGAGCGTGAAGCTACCGGAAGGCAGGGCCGATAAGCTGTTGATGTTCATACCGTTATCGTTGATGTGCAGACAGACGCCGACTTTATCGCTGTCCGTTGCACCGCTGGTGAACCGGTCGTACACTGAGCTGGCTTCCGCTGAGCGAGCTGCAAACACGGCGACAGTCGACTTCGATACCGGCCGCTTGCAACCGTATATGTCGGCACCGGAAGAGCAGACGTCGACGTTGGCGCACGCGTCACGTTGCACGTGCTCACCAGACCCTGATGCCCAAGATGGCCGCCGTCGCCGACACGCCGTGACTCTGCGACAGCATCCACGCGACCATCTTTTCCGGCTGCGAACTGCTGCTGTTCACAAACACGTGTTCTCCGTCGTAGGTCAGCATCATCGAGACAAAGCACTTCGCCGCTCCCGCCGATGTCCGACAAGACACGAGGCGGGTCCAGACGACGAACTTTCGACTGGATGTCGAAGACTCTGTAGACGAAATAAAATGCAACTACAATATATTAATAATAATATATTCAATGTATGAATAAATATAACTGCAATCAGTCAATATTAAGATACCTGTTCAAATGAATCTGCGTATCATTACGCATGTATATGTTACCTAGAATAAAGTTTCGTTAACATCTTTTCTTTGACATATTCATTAATATTGAATTACTATATTTTTCTTAATAATACAAATACAACTTTCCAATTAGTATAATCGCATAAAATACCACACTTTCATACGTGTACACAATACGTGACAAAGTACCTGCATCAACAAAACAATTCTTAAACATACTTTGAATTATGTCGAAGATACCTTGACTTTACATATTTTTCTTTTTATTATGTAAAAGGTAGGATTATGCATGTAGACACACACAGACACTAATATACACATGCACACAGAAACACACACACGCTCGCACACCTAACGAGTGTTTATTGAAAATAACAAACTAGAGAAAACTTTGAATATTTTTAAATGATGTATCATGTTCTGATTTAATAATCATCACTAAAATGTCATGCTGGTAAGAAACAATTGTACTCGTTTTGTAATTTTCTGGAAAAATAATTACTGTTCAAATTTATAACACCATAAAATACAGTTGTGACTGATTGCAGTCAGAGTACTGTGTTTTAACGCAATAGCACTGTCAAATGTTTCTCTAAACCATTTTGTTCACTTGGACAGTTTAGGGTAATGTCAGTTCAGTGTTGTGTGTGGCAGGTTCATACCCTGCTGGTGTTCCTTATGCAAACACTACATGTTGTGTGCACACACATTGATTTTATTTCATCAGTTCAGCTGATTTTGTGATATTTTATAAATGTATTGAAATGTAGTTAAACTTGAATATATATATATATATATATATATATATATATATATATATATATATATATATATATATATATACAAACACACACACACACACACACACACACACACACACACACACACACACACACACACACTAAACTTGATGACCTGGCAGAATTTTAGATTAATGAAAGACAAGTTGTTTTAATTTATTGTCATTGAGGCACCCAGTGCTGCATATAATTAAAATAGTGTTACCATGCGTGCGGAAATTCTAGGTTAATGAAATGCAGCAAAGTAGTACAATTGTGGCAGGCATGTGGGTGATGGATGAGTAGAACTGTTATAACCCCTTCTCAGGCGGCACGTACTTTCCCCGGATGATTATTTTGCCCTTTATGACTGACCTTGTAAGCTTAAAAACGATTGCCCTTATTATTTGTAGAATATGGACCCGCCTCAAGGTTGTCGTTATAACTCTATCTTTGCCAACATTAGATATTTTACTTTGTTAATTTAATGATTCAACATTATCTCACGCACATTTGTGTTTTATAAGCAGCGCGTTTTAACGGACGTTTGAGGTCGAAAAGACGATGCGGTCGGCATAAACAAACTGTGGTATCGCTCATTCATGCATGTGTGTGTGTGTGTGTGTGTGTGTGTGTGTGTGTGGTGTGTGTGTGCGTGTGTGTGTGTGTGTGTGTGTGCGTGCGTGCATGCGTGTGTGTGTGCACGCACACACGCACACGCTGGTTTTCTATAGTCATGATTTGTCTTGAGTAGCTGTGTCAGTCGTCATCCAACTGTGTTGAACGCAGTGAGTAAGGAGGCTAACCAAGTTGTCAAAAAATAATTTTATTCTCTCCTTTTTAGGCTTTGTGTTTTCTGCTTTATTAATGTGTAAAACATATGTCCTACTTACTTGTCCTATTTCAATGCCAGTTGTTATATAATATAAGCCATGTGCATATTGACCATGGCCAAAGTAACTATTGTTGTCATTGACACTGTACGGTTCCAATGTAATATTTGATTCTCTCACACACAAAGTGTTGCGTCATAGCTTCATGATATGGGTGGCTTTTTTCTGAAACCACCAACAATAAGTCTTAATTCCACCACATTACAGAATGCGTCCCCAATGCTTATTTTTTGCATCCTTCATTGCACCAAATGCAGACTAAGTCCAATGACAGTTGTCAGTGACTATCACAAAAACACTTTCAGGAGCCAAGGCCATCTTGTCAGTCTAAACCCCTCATCAAGAGTGCCTGGATGGTCAGATTTGTATAGGGGTGGGGTAACTTTATCAGCTATATATTATTTGCTTAAAGAGATATGACAGCTGATCTGATATTGGCCTGTAAGTGTAAGCTCTGTGAGGAGACAGCATCACTGTTCCATTGTTCTGAGCAAGTGCACTAATTGGGCTGTGTAATAGCATTACTCTGACAAGTTGTGTTATCTCACCCTTCTGAAATCCTCATTTAATACGAAATATGGACATTATTATATAGGGTAGTTATGGCATAACTGTTTTTGTATATTTTTATTTCACCATATGGTAACAACAGAATATGCATGATTTTCTTGTAGGTTATATGGTTTTATAGGTTATATAATTGATCTTTTAATCGAGTACTAACCTAAGTCAATGTTAAAGGTGTTCTTAGTCCCTCAGGATGACTCCTGAATAGTTATGTTGATTAGTTGCACATCTCTCATGCTGGTGAGTAACATTGAAGTCTGAATGCGTAATATATGTATATTTGTCCCATTATATTCTTGTGTAATGGGATTCAACCATTCTTACAGATTATAAATTCTAAAAAATATGACAGTCCCAGTTTCGTATAGCTAGGTTACCAACTCCTAGATTTTATGTTTTCATTTACTATTCTTATGACTACAACATGAATGTTGAAGGTTTACTGTCTGCTTATTTGTGTTTAGTTACTTCTGACAATAAATGAAAACATATGTATTATATATAACTATATATTTTTTTTCAAATTAACCTTTGCGAATGCTACTGATGCCAGCGCATCGTCTACGATAGACCAAATCCCGAACTGGACACTATCTGGAACCTCTGGGTAAGATACTTGAAAATTAGCTTCATTAATTGCCTTGAGCTTTATATTATATGAACTATTAAATTAATATTACATTGGATATGTGTTGTTATATATATATATATATATATATATATATATATATATATATATATATATATATATATATATAAAATCCATGTACAATTTGCATATTTGCATTCTTTGAAACAGAAACAAATTTTAAATCTCTCCATAGTTTGTATTTAATTAATTCAGAAATGGATACACACATCTATAACAATATGACACTGACGGGTATCACTGTAAACGTGGATGTTGCATGCCAACATTAATTGTATATAGCAAAGTAGAATGCGATATATATTCTCCAAGCAACGAGAACCCATGTGTAATTATGGTGTATGACGTATGGTATACAGACTATGGTGTAATGACAAATGTAAGTTACCATAGTACGTACTAATTTTTCATGTTCATGACTATTATACCAACTAGCCGAATTACTCATCAATGCTTGGAGAAAGGCAATCACCTATACACAAACATTTTTACAATTAAGTTCTACACGGACGAATTTGTAAAAAGTTTTAAGCCATAGTCTACTAGCTGTCAGCCCGACACATGCTAAACTGAAGGAGATGTGGTTTCACAAACAAAACAAACAAACAAACAAGCAAACACACGAGCTCACACATAAGCACTGTT